>SJYX01018295.1:29180-132173 GCA_006410675.1 Oreotragus oreotragus | reverse complement strand
GCTAAATCCTCTGTGTGTGTGTGTGTGTGTGTGTGTCACTTATTCAGTCATGTCTGACTGTTTGTGAACAAATGGACTGTAGCCAGGCTCCTCTGTCCATGTTATTCTCCAAGCAAGAATACTGGAGTGGACTGCCATTCCTTTAACCAAGGGATCCACGGATCGAACCCAAGTCTCCTCCATTTCAGGCAGATTCCTTACTGTTTGTTTTACCATTTGAGCTACCCAGGAAGTCCTTCAGGTAATCCCACTACAATGTAAATCAGATCATGTAACTTCTTTGCACAAAACCCTCTGATGGCTTCGCACCTCGTTTTGGTTAAAACCCAGCATCTCACAAAGACCTAAAATTGAGTATTCCTTTTCATAACTGCTGGCCTCCTCTCTGACCTCATGCTATACTTCAATCCCTCAGGTCACTACTCAAAATTAACTCTTTTCCAGCCAAAGTGTCCCTCTTGCTTCAGCCTGCAACATACATCATATACCCCTCTCTTCAATGAGGACCTCCTTACTTTTTCTCTCCAACTGTAATGTTTTTCCATGTAGTTATCCACATAGGTAGAGCCCCTGCTTCCTTTGGATCTTTCTTGAAACCTCCCCTAATATTTTTTAGATCTCAATATACATGTGTTTTATTTATTATTTATTATGCACATATTCTGCCTGTCATCATCCCATGTAAAAAGGAACTTTGCTCTTTTCTTTGCTATTGTTTTCACAGTACCTAGAACAGAATCTTGCACATGGTAGATGTTCATTAAACAATCTGATTGAATGAATGCATGATTTATAAATTGATTCAAACATCTGAGCATCCTTAACTCCACTATAAAGTTAAGCCCAAATATTTATGTATGAAAATAATATTTTCAAATCATAATTACTTTTATTATTTGTTTATATTATTCTTAGGCTATTTTTATTTAAAATTTCCTATTTTCTTTTTATTTTCAGTTAGGTATGCATCTTATTTCAGGATATGATAAAATACAACAAAAAGTGGTTGGGAGACCAAAAATGTTATAAAAAGTGGTTGGAGGAACAAGAAGATTGAGTTTCATTTCTTTAATATGACAATGTATTCTTAAGTGCGCCAGCATTTGCATGTATGGTTTCATTCACAAAGATTTTTAAGCAATATATTTACTTATTTGTATGTTTGTTTTATTATTCAGATGATTTAAAAGTTAATGCAAATATNAGTGTCCCTGTCTCTTATACACATCTCCCAAATATTTATGTATGAAAATAATATTTTCAAATCATAATTACTTTTATTATTTGTTTATATTATTCTTAGGCTATTTTTATTTAAAATTTCCTATTTTCTTTTTATTTTCAGTTAGGTATGCATCTTATTTCAGGATATGATAAAATACAACAAAAAGTGGTTGGGAGACCAAAAATGTTATAAAAAGTGGTTGGAGGACCAAGAAGATTGAGTTTCATTTCTTTAATATGACAATGTATTCTTAAGTGCACCAGCATTTGCATGTATGGTTTCATTCACAAAGATTTTTAAGCAATATATTTACTTATTTGTATGTTTGTTTTATTATTCAGATGATTTAAAAGTTAATGCAAATATGCTTCAGAAGTAAGATTAATGATGAAGCAGTATTTCCCCAGAGTGTATTAAATGACTGTGGAACTCTCTACAGCATGACAGATATAACCTGTATTAAAATCTGTCATGTAATGTTATACTTGGGAGAAAAGAAATTATCTGATCCATAAAATGGTTTTACATCACAAAGTACTGACTTTACAGAAACTCAGATTGATTGGATTCTAAGTAATAGGAACATTTACCAAAATGATATTTGACTTTTTAAATGCATCAGAACGCTCTAGACAGTATTCTCCAGAAATTTATACTGTTCCTAAGAGTTAGAGGAGAGTTTGTATAATTGAGGATTTCTTTTATCTTCTATGAAAGCTTTAAAACTTATTGAAGCATGATTCTCATTTTAACTCTCTTTTTTTTTCAATTTAAAACTATTTGCTAGCACTTGCTATATTGATTATTTTCAATACAATATAACTTTACTTATAAGTTTAGAAGCTTAATTATCAATATTTTTAGGAAGGAGGATGAGGACATTGCATTTTTAAAAGTTGTTAGTAAACAATTGGAGTTATATACATATATACACATATATACCATTTTGTTTATTATTTTAGTTTCTATTATTTCATAAAATATTTTCTGAAGAATATACAGTTAAATGCATTTTAATACTGATTTAAGATGTGTGAGAGTTGGACTGTGAAGAAAGCTGAGCACCGAAGAGTTCATGCTTTTGAACTGTGGTGTTGGAGAAGATTTGAGATTCCCTTGGACTGCAAGGGGATCCATCCAGTCCATTCTAAAGGAGATCAGCCCTGGGTGTTCTTTGGAAGGAATGATGCTAAAGCTGAAACTCCAGTACTTTGGCCACCTCATGTGAAGAGTTGACTTATTGGAAAAGACTCTGATGCTGGGAGGAATTGGGGGCAGGAGGAGAAGGGAACGACAGAGGATGAGATGGCTGGATGGCATCACTGACTTGATGGATGTGAGTTTGAGTGAACTCCAGGAACTGGTGATGGACATGGAGGCCTGGGGTGCTGCGATTCATGGGGTCTCAAAGAGTCGGACACGACTGAGCGACTGAACTGAACTGAAGATAATTAAAATATATTTAAATATATTTTCCATAAATGTATTTGATAAAACCATCTCAAGCAATGACAAGCTTAAATAAAAATACATTTAACCATGACTAATTAGATATATGAATTTATTTCATTAATAGATTGTGCTTTTGGTCTCATATCTAAAAATTTTTGCTTAACTTTAAGTCAAAACATTTTCTCTTGTATTTTCTTTTAGATTTATAGTTCAAGTTCTTAGCATGTATGGTCCAATTTGAATCAAACTTTGTATATGACTCAAGATATGAATTGCAATTTGATATTTTGCTTATGAATATCCAATTTTTCTAGCACCATTTGCTGAAAAGTGCATCCTTTCTCCACTGAATTGCTTTTGTAACTTTATCAAAAATCAGTTGTATATCTATGTGTGTTTATATATTTTGGGACTCATATATACTTGCTTGTTTGTTCATCTTCATACCCATAGAGCACTGTCTTAATCACTATAATTAGTAAGTCTGGAAATCAAATAATCTTAGTCCTCCAACTTTAGTTTTTTAATTTTTTTTTTTGGTTATTATAGAACTTATTGCATTTTCCATTAAATTTTATAGCTACCTTGCATTTTATATATAAAAATCTGTGGGGATATTAATGGGGATTGCATTGATTCTACAGATAAATTTGAGAAAAATGAATATCATAATGACATTGACTCTCCTGAACTATGAACACTATATGTATCTCTCAGTCATGTTTTGTAAATTTCAGTACAAAAGCCTTGTCCACCTTTGTCAAATATAACCCAAGTATTTTCATTTTTTTCATGCTATAATATAAAAATCTGTGGGGATATTAATGGGGATTGCATTGATTCTACAGATAAATTTGAGAAAAATGAATATCATAATGACATTGACTCTCCTGAACTATGAACACTATATGTATCTCTCAGTCATGTTTTGTAAATTTCAGTACAAAAGCCTTGTCCACCTTTGTCAAATATAACCCAAGTATTTTCATTTTTTTCATGCTATCACTTTATCACATTTTTGTTTTTAACCACTTTTTTTAGGTGAGATTGAAATACAAAGAGCTGAAATATTCATTGTATACAACTTGATGAATTTGGGCATTGTTAGGAAATATAGACACATCCTAGGCTGGCATGACTATATGATAACAGATTGTAAATCATCTGATTATAGACTTGTATCCAGATATATAAAGAATTTTCAAAATCAACCATCAAAAAACACAAAACCCAATAAAAATTGGAAGAAGATTTGAATTGACACTTCACCTAAGAAGATAGAGGGCAAAAAAATATATGAAAAGATATTCAACATCATTCATCCTTTGAGAAATATAAACTAAAATGACTGATGACCAACATCATTCATCCTTTGAGAAATATAAACTAAAATGACTGATGACAAGCATATGTCAGTGAGGATGTGGAGGAATGAGAACTCTTTTACACCTTTGATGGGATTGTCAAAGAAGATAAACTCTTTGAAACAGTGTAGTAAGTTGAAAAATGGCCCCTCAAAGATGTTTATATCCTGAATTCTAAAATATGGATCTATATATATGCTACTTTACAGGGTAAGGAAATTTTAGAGATATGATTCACTGAAAATCTTGGGGATCTAGGAAATTATCCTGGATCATTTAGACAAAATCGGCTCAGACAGTAAAGAAACTGCCTGCAATTCAGGAGACTTGGGTTCAGTCCCTGGGTTGGGAAGATCCCCTGGAGAAGGGAATGGCAGCCCACTCCAGTATTCTTGCCTGGAAAGTTCCATGGGCAGAGGAGCTTGTGGGGGCTATAGTCCACGGGGTCACAAAGAGTCATTTTGTGACACGACTAGTGACTAGCACTTTCATTTTCTTTCAATATGATCACAGGTGTTTCCCTGGTGGTGCAGTGCTAAAGAATCTGCGT
The DNA here is from genome assembly GCA_006410675.1 of Oreotragus oreotragus. Taxonomy (NCBI): domain Eukaryota; kingdom Metazoa; phylum Chordata; class Mammalia; order Artiodactyla; family Bovidae; genus Oreotragus; species Oreotragus oreotragus. The sequence continues at coordinate 127,582 of SJYX01018295.1, read as the reverse complement.
GCCAATTCTGGAGATTTAAGAGACACAGTTTCAACCCTGCATTAGGAAATGACAACCTGCTCCATTATTCTTGCCTGGAAACATTCCATAGACAGAGGAGCCTGACGGGCTACACAGTTCATGTGGTTGCGAGAGTTGAACACGACTGTGGACAAGACTAAGAAACTGAACACACACATACAAGGTAATCACAGGGGGCCTCATAAGAGGGAGGCAGGAGGATCAGTCAGTAAAAGAGATGATCACAGATGCTGGAGGTTAGAGTGTCCCAAGTAAGAGTGCAGTAGCTAAGGATTACAGGCCACCCCGGAAGGTAAAGAAGCCAAACAATGGACACTCCCCTGGAGCATCGCCTTCCCCTCCACCCACGCAGAAATCTTGATTTTAGACTTTTGACCTCTTGCTGTTGTTCACCTGCTAAGTTTTGTCCAGCTCTTTTGTGACCCTGTGAACTGTAGCCTGCCAATCCCCTCTATCCATGGAATTCTCCAAGCAAGAATAATGGAGTGGGTTGCCATTTCCTTCTCCAGGTGATCTCCCTGATCCAGGGATCAAGTGCATGTCTTCTGCATTGGCAGGCAGATTCTTTACTACTGAGCCACCAGGGAAGCCCTTTTGACCTCTAGAGATCTAATAGATAAATCTGTAATATTTTAAGTCATTCAGTTTATGAGTTGCGACAGTACCAATAAGATAAGCAGATTTAGACATTTATGCAAGTGGAATAAAGGATATTCATCTAAAATGTGCATAGGGAAAGGCTAGAGAAAAGTCAATGTCACAGGTGAATAAATAAATTAATAAGCAATTAAAAAAGAATGACATTTTAAGTTCATAAGCAAGGAAAGAGCTTAAAAAATACCACTCCATCCTAAAAACAAAGATAACCTGAACAGACTTAAAAAATTAACAACTCTTCTTGGATTCATAACAATGGAGGGGTACTCAGGGACTACTGCTTCCAAGAATGAAGATGGATAAATGAACAGAAGGAAGCATGGCTTAACTGACCAGAGACTCATGAGAAGAAATCAGCCGGAACCAGTAACGGAGTGGCAAACCTGAACTGTAGTTGATAAACTGTTGGAGGTTCAGTGAGTATAACTCAGAGAATTAAAAACTCCAAGGAGGAAAGTCCTCAGCATGGTGAGATTTACCATCAAGAACACCTCCAAGTTTCCACAGTAAATATCTGAGAAAAATCCCCTTGTGTTTCTCCAGGGAGAGGGTAAAGGAAATATTTTTACATACATCAGATCATTCTGCTCTTAATAAGGCCAGCCTTCAGGGGAAACTAGTCAGCCAGAGCCTAACCTGCTGGAGTACTGCCCGTGTGCAAAGGTGCTTCAGTAGTGACTTTTCGACCCTATGGACTGTAACCGACCAGGCTCCTCCATCCATGGGATTCTCCAGGTAAGAATACTGGAGTGGGTTGGAAGGCCCTCCTCCAGGGGATCTTCACAACCTAGGGATCGAACCCATGTCTCTTATGTCTCCTGAACTAGCAGGCAAGTTCTCTACCACTAGTACCACCTTACACAGGGAAAGAGGAAATGCATTCTGGCCCACCTAAGGAGTGAGAAAACCTTGAGAAACATTTGTGAAGTTCAGTCCAGAGGCACAGAATCACTGGAAGACTAAGAACCAGTCACAGACTATAGAATGCTCCTCTTGCCCTAGCCTTAGGCTTCCCTAACAGTTCAACTGGTAAAGAATATGCCTGCAAAGCAAAAGATCCCAGTTCAATCCCTGGGTCGGGAAGATCTATCATATTGTCGCTCAGTCGTCTTTGATTATTCATGACCCCATGGACTGCAGCATGCCAGGCTTCTCTGTTCTCTACTATTCCCCAGAGTTTGCTCACACTCATGCCCATTCAGTCAGTGATGCCATCCAACCCTCTCATCTGTTACCCTCTGCTCCTCCTGCCCTCTATCTTTCCCAGCATCAGTCTTTTCCAATGAATTGGTTCTTTGCATCGGGTGGCCAAAGTATTGGAGTTTCAGCTTCAACATCAGTCCTTCCAAAGAATATTCAGGGTTGATTTCCTAAAAGATTGATTGGTTTGATCTGCTTCCAGTCCAAGGGACTCTCAAGAGTCTTCTCCAACACCACAGTTCAAAAACATCAGTTCTTTGGCTCTCTGCTTTCTTTATGGTCCAACTCTCATATCCATACATGACTAGTAGAAAAACCACAGCTTAGACTATATGAACCATTGTCTTCAAACTGATGTCTCTTCCTTTTACTATGCTGTCGAGGATTGTCATACCTTTTCTTCCAAGGAGCAAGCATCTTTTAATTTAATGGCTGCAGTCACTACCTGCAGTGATTTTAGAGCCCAAGAAACTAAAGTCTGTTACTGTTTCCATTCTTTCCCCATCTATTTGCAATGAAGTGATGGGACTAGATGCCATAGTCGTCTTTTTTTTTTTTTTTGTATTTATTTATTTGTTTTACACGAACTCCCAAACATGAACCCCCCTCCCACCTCCCACCCCACATCTTCCCTCCAGATCATCCCCATACACCAGCCCCAAGCATCCTGCATCCTGCATTGAACATAGACTGGCAATTCATTTCTTACATGATAGTATACATATTTCAATGCTATTCTCCCAAATCATCCCTCCCTCTCCCTCTCCCTCTCCTTCTCCCTCAGAGTCCATAAGTCCGCTCTACACATCTGTATCTCTTTTGCTGTCTTGCATACAGGGTCCTCATTACCATCTTTCTAAATTCCATATATATGTGTTAGTATACTGTATTGGTGTTTTTCTTTCTGGCTTACTTCACTCTGTATAATTGGTTCCAGTTTCATCCATCTTATTAGAACTGATTCAAATGTATTCTTTTTAATGGCTGAGTAATACTCCATTGTGTATATATACCACAGCTTTCTTATCCATTCATCTGCTGATGGACATCTAGGTTGTTTCCATGTCCTGGCTATTATAAACAGTGCTGCAATGAACATTGGGGTACATGTGTCTTAAGTCAGCTGTTTCACTCTCCTCTTTTACTTTCATCAAGAGGCTTTTTAGTTCCTCTTCACTTTCTGCCGTAAGGGTGGTGTCATCTGCATATCTGAGGTTTTGATGTTTCTCCCCACAATCTTGATTCCAGCTAGTGATTCTCCAGCCCAACATTTTACATGATATACTCTGCATATAAGTTAAATAAGCAGGGTGACAATACATAGCTTTGACCTACTCCTTTCCCAACTTTGAACCAGTCATTTGTTTCATGCCCAGTTCTAACTGTTGCTTCTTGACCTGCATACAGGTTTCACGGGATGTAGTAAGGTGGTCTGGTATTTCCATCTCTTTTGATAATTTTCCACAGTTTGTTGTGATCCACACAGTCAAAGGCTTTAGCATAGTCAATGAAGCAGAAGTAGACGCCTTTCTGGAATTCCCTCGCCTTTTTAATGGTCCAACAGATGCTGGCAATTTGATCTCTAGTTTCTCTGCCTTTTCTAAATCCAACTTGAACATCTTAATTTCTTTGTTCATGTACTGTTGAAGACCAGCTTGAAAGACTTTGAGCAATATATTTCTAGTGTGTGAAATGAGTGCAAATGTACAGTGGTTGGAAATTCCCTTACCTTCGCCTTTATTTGTGATTGGAAGGAAAACTGACCTTTTCCAGTCCTGTGGCCATTGCTCTGGTTTTCAAATTTGCTGACATATTCAGAGCAACATTTTAATAGGATCATATTCTAGGATTTGAAATAGCTCATCTGGAATTCCATCACCTCCACTAGCATTACTAAAGAATTATTTATAGCAGCTCCATCTCTGAGTGCATCATATCCTGTTATCAAAAAAGTTGCAAAGCATGCCAAATGGCAAAAAAGTGCAAATTGGAGAGATAAGAGCAAGCATCCAAATGAGACATAGCAGGAGTGTCGGGATTATCAAACTAGAAATCTAAAGCAACTTTGATTAATATTCTAAGGACTCTAAAGAACAAAATAAACAGCATGTAAGAACAGATGATAAATATAAGCAGAGTCATGGAAATCCTAAGAAAGAACTAAAAAATAAACATGAGTGACAAAAAACACTACAAGTAAAGAGAACATCTGATGGGCTTATTGGTAGACTCAGTTTGGCGAGAAAGAATTTCTGAACAAAAGAATGTATCCACAGGATCTTCAAAAAGCTTCTACATTTGTCCTTAAACATTTGTTCAGATCCACAGAATGTGCAGCACCCAAGAGTGAACTCTAAGGACCTTGAGGATAGTTTAGAGTAGGTCCCTCCTCAGTAAAAAAAAATAAATAAATGTTGAATTTTGGAGAGGGATATTTTGGAGAGGGATATTGATAATGAGGGGCTTCCCTGGTGGCTCAGAGGTTAAAGCGTCTGCCTCCAATGCGGGAGACCCAAGTTCAATCCCTGGGTCGGGAAGATCCCCTGGAGAAGGAAATGGCAACCCACTCCAGTATTCTTGCCTGGAGAATCCCATGGACGTAGGTTACAGTCCACGGGGTCACAAAGAGTCGGACACGACTGAGTGACTTCACCATCACCACCACTGATAATGAGAGCGGACATGCAGTTGTGGAGGCAGTGGGTATATGGGAAGACTCTGCATCTTCTCAATTTTCTTGGATACACAAAACTACTCCAAAAAATATCAGCAGTTCATAAACATACGTAAAATGAAATAGAAATAGGACATTATGCAAAACAAACCAGGTTAATTTGCTTAATGTTAATTTTACCCAGGTATGTTCTATGTTGCTAGAAACCTACTTACTAACTTTTTCAAAACATTATTCCTTCATTATAAATGTTACAAGTAATCATTATTCCAATTTGTTGTTGTTTAGTTGCTAAGTGGCATCCAACTCTTTGCAACCCCATGCCAGACTCTTCTGTCCTCCACTATCCTTCGGAGTTTGCTCAGATTCGTGTGCATTGAGTCAGTGATGCGATCTGTCAAACTTATCCTCTTCTGTCCCCTTCTCCTTTTGCCTCAATCGTTCCCAGTATCTACGTCTTTCCTAATGGGTGGGCTCTTCACATCTGTTGGCCAAAGGAACAGTCCTTGCAATGAATATTTAGAGTTGATTTCCCAATGCAGGAGATGCAGGTTCAGTCCCTGGGTTGGGAAGATCCTCTGGAGAAGGAAATGACTACCCACTCCAGTATCCTTGCCTGGAGAATCCAATGGACACAGGAGCCTGGAGGGCTATACTCCACGGGGTCTCAAAGAATCAGACACGACTGATGGAATAACACACACATACACACACACACACATACACACACACATACTCATGCTTCCGTTTAACCAAGTACACCTATTACATGGTCAGTCAATATAGTCCCTTGCTTTTTTTTTTCCCTGCATGGCTCTAAGTTCTTCCCACTCCAATCTCCCACTTAATGTATCACCACACCTACATAACCTTTAAAACTAACACATAGCAAAGAAAAGATGTCATTTTCATCATAGGGGACTAGAATGCAAAAGTAGAAAGTCAAGAGATACCTGGAGTAACATGTAAGTTTGGCCTTGGAGTATAAAATGAAGCAGGGCAAAATCTAACAGAGTTTAGCCAAGAAAAGGCACTGATCATAGTAAAAACCCTCTCCCAATAACACAAGAGAAAACTCTACATGTAGACATCACCAGATGGTCAATACTGAAATCAGATTGATTATATTCTTTACAGCTGAAGATGGAGAAGCTCTATACAGTCAGCAAAAAAAGTAAAAAAGACCAGGAAGTGACTGTGTTCAGATCATGAACTCCTTATTGCCAAATTCAGTCTTAAATTGAAGAAAGTGGGGAAAACCACTAGGCCACTCAGGTATGACCTAAATAAAATCCCTTACAATTATAATTAGAAATGACAAATAGATTCAAGAGATTAGATCTGATAGAGTACCTAAAGAACTATGGACAGAAGTTCATTACATTGTCCTGGAGGCTGTGATCAAAACCATCCCCATGAAAAAGAAATGCAAAAAGGCAAAACGGTTCTTTGATGAGACATTATAAATAGTTGAGAAAAGAAGAGAAGTAAAAGATAAAGGAGAAAAGGAAAGATATATCCATATGAATGTAGAATAGCAAGGAGATATAAGAAAGGCTTCCTACGTGATCAATGCAAAGAAATAGAGGAAAACTATAGAATGGGAAAAATTAGAGATCTCTTCAAGAACATTAGAGATACCAAGGGAACATTTCATGCAAAGATGGACACAATAAGGATAGAAATGATATGGGCCTAAAAGAAGCAGAAGATATTAAGAAGAGGTTGCAAGAATACACAGAGGAACTATACAAAAGAGATATTCATGACCCAGATAACCATAATGATGTGAAGCTCACTTAGAGCCAGACATTTTGGAGTGTGAAGTTAAGTGGGCCTTAGGAAACATCACTACAAACAAAGCTAGTGGAGATGATGGAATTCCAGCTGAGCTATCTCAAATCCTAAAAGATGATGCTGTGAAAGTGCTGCACTCAATATGTCAGGAAATTTGGAAAACTCAGCANCTAAAGCTGAAACTCCAGTACTTTGGCCACCTCATGCGAAGAGTTGACTCATTGGAAAAGACTCTGATGCTGGGAGGGATTGGGGGCAGGAGGAGAAGGGGACGACCGAGGATGAGATGGCTGGATGGCATCACGGACTGGATGGACGTGAGTCTGAGTGAACTCCGGAAGATGGTGATGGATAGGGAGGCCTGGAGTGCTGCGATTCATGGGGTCGCAAAGAATCGGACACGACTGAGCGACTGAACTGAGGTGACCATATGACTAAGTTATGACCAATGAGAAATAAACAGAAATGTCATGTGACAGCTTTGAGGAACCTTCCTTAAAGTCAAACTTTGCTTGCCCTCTTCTTCATTCTCCCTCGCCCATCTTCTAGCCGGAACAAAGACATGATGGCTGGAGCTCTAGCCACCATTTTGTACCCTGATAACAAGGGCCACACTAGCAGTGGTGGAGAATCAAACCCTGAGGACTGTGTGCAGAAGAGCTGCCATGCCAGGCTGGACAGCTCACCCATGGACTTTCACATAAGCTGGGAAAGCTTCTCTCTTGGGGTCTTTGTTGCGTAACCCAGTCCTAGCTAATATACCCGCTAAGTTTCAGTTTCCTGAGCTGTAAATGAAGATAACAGTGTCTACCTTGAAGATTACTCTGAGGAAGATCAAAGAGGGTAACGCAGAAAAAGAGCCTCGTATAGCATAGAAATACTAATTTAATAAAACATACAGTATAAATAGCATATATAGTATACATAGTATAATAGTAAAGTGAAGTCGCTCAGTCGTGCCTGACTCTTTGCGACCCCGTGGACTGTAGTCCACCAGGCTCCTCCGTCCATGGGATTCTCCAGGCAAGAATACTGGAGCGGGTTGCCATTTTCTTCTCCAGGGGATCTTCCCGACCCAGGGATCGAACCCAGGTCTCCCGCATTGCAGGCAGACGCTTTAACCTCTGAGCCACCAGGGAAGCCCTGTATAACAGTAAAAATACACCAAAACATCCGTCCACACCCTCCACTCCGATGTCCATACTCACTCAGTGCAGTCCGAGCATCCTCCATGTATCCAACACTGCTCTGGGCACTGGAGATTCAGAAATGAAAGCTGCAGTCACTTACCCTCAGGGGACTCCCAGGTCACGAGAAGTCAGATGGATAAACAGACCGTGTGGCCGGTGCTCAGCTGGTAGAATTGTCACCAAGGTGCAGAGGAGAAGCATTGGATGGAGGAGAGCAGACTGAGAGAAGGGGTGAGGCTGGTGGGGGAAGCTTTCTGGGGGAGGTGATCCTAGAGCTGAACCTTAAAACTGGAGGAGTCATCAGCCCAAAGGAAGGTCTTCTGGGAGAGGATGCCAAGTGTGCACAGGCGTGGAGGCGTGGGTGCGTGAGTCATATTTATGGAACTTCGGGAAGTCATTAGGACTGGGGCCTGAGTGGGAGGAAGCAGCTGCAAGAGAGGAAGGCCTTGACGGCTGTTAAGCGTCTGTCTTTTGGCCCCAGGGGCTCGACTGCCTGCCTGACCTTGATTAATGACAGGACACTGAAACTGGAAGTGTGTGCGTGTTGGAGTGGGAGGGTATCTGTAAACACACACACACAGAGTAAGATTATACGTGTATAGGAGACTGTGTTTGTTAGCGCTCTGGTTATAAGCAACAGAAACTAAGTTAAGGAAGGAAGGTGGAATTTGTTATTATAGAGACAGAGGTGTGTCTTGTGGAATCCACTGTTATCATCACAGTTGGGCCCCAACGTAATGAGGTCTCTGCCCCAAAGGAGCTTAGCTTACAGCGCCAGCCTCAAGTTGGTTCCGACTCAGGCTCTCTAGAGCTCTCCTTTTCTCCATTTCAAATGCCCAGACAGAGCATCTGATTGTCAGAGCTCAGGGCAGCTACCATCCCTGATCCAATTCGAAGGGTCAGTGGACAGGGCCATCTTGGCTCCTGGAGACCTTGCCTGTGACAAGAGGGAGGAGGGGACAGCCCCACAGGAGTGGTTGAGATCGGAATGAGGACTCTCAGAGACTAAGATGACCTCAAGGTGTCCTCATTCTCAATTCAATGTCTTACAACAAATAATAATGGTATAATGATACTCTGTGGCATGATAATGCTGCTAATAGTAGAATAATAAAGGTAAGGTTAGGAACCAGGATATATTGAAGACTTATTCTGTTGCTGGATGCTGTTCTAAGCACTTAAAGTATATTAATTCTTTTATTCTTCAAAACAGTAGGTACTATCATCATACCCATTTTTTTTAAGACTTTTTATTTTATATTGGAGTATAGCTGATTACCAATGTTGTGGTTGTTCCAGGTGGATAGCAAATGGACTCAGCCATACACATACATGTATCCATTCTCCCCAGAACTCCCCTCCCATCCAGGCTGCCACATAACATTGAGCAGAGTTCCCTGTGCTGTACAGAAGGTCTTGTTGGTTATCCATTTAAAATATAGCATCACAGCCATGATACAGATGAGGACACTGAGGTGCAGAGAGCTTTTTTTTTAAGCCTGCACATTTATAAGCAAGGATTTGCATCCAGGCAGTATGGTGTCAGATTATGCTTTTGTAATCATGGTGATGTACCTTCTCATCCCTATAACACAGAAGATTCTGCTGTGTGTCACAAAGTGTGTGTTTGAGCCCCTTACCCACATGTACATGCACACACAGCACCACTTAGATGTGTACCATTCTCTATTCGGCTCCCATCCCCCAAAAGTGCCTGGAATACAATGCCTCACTCTGGCTGCTTATGGTCTATATCCCACTTATACTGGGTCCAAGTGTCCCCAGGCCAGATTTTCCCAAACCTTCGTGCTTTCTCTTCTCTCTGCTATCAGAGCTCTTCTCGTGAAAGCATTTGTAACTCATTCTCACAAACACGTAAGTGACTGAGAAGAGCGTGAAGCACTACCAGATATGGAGCAGTCCTTAAAAGCCAGCCCTGTGGATGCTTAGACTGGACCACACTCTCATACTCTAACATCATCCACAGCTCTCCAGTTATTGCAGAGCAAAACCCAAACACTAGCATTCAAAGCACTGAATCCAAACCATCTATTCAGCCTTATCTCCTACCACATACAACCAATGTGTCCATTCTTAAGACATACATAGTTCAAATAAATAGAACTACTTGTCCAGTGTAGCAAGGAAGTGCAGAAGAGCGAGAACTTTGGGAGTTTTCAGAGGAAAAGTGTCCGCAGAGATGGAGAGTGGTGCTGAGAAGTGTCGGCAGAGGGTGTGCTTGGCGAGAAGGACATGGGCTGTGAGAAAGATGGGGAGGCGGAGACAAAGGAGGCTTACCTTTCCTCCATGTGTCCTGTACGCCAAGGCTGGAAACTAGCCGTGATGATGATGGTAACAAAAGTAAGAGAGCTCATGTTTATATTCAGTGAAACGTCCAGACACTGTTCTGAGCATGTAGGTATATTGATGCATTTGATCTGCACCATAACACTATAAAGTAAGCTACTATTGTCATTTTACAGATGAGGAAACTGAGATCCACGTGGGTAATATATTCAACTCCTCTGGCTCCTCCGATCGGCTCTGGTCTCTGTTAGAGCCCCATTTGACTCTCCCCCTCTCCCAGCTCATCTCTTTCTGTCCTTCTTCCTCAGTCAGCGATTGGTATCTGGGCCTTTCCCTCTACCCCCTGTTCCTGGCTTCTTTCTGTGTCTGTCTGCCGGCCCTCCCCTCATCTGTTTAGTCCGCACACACTCTTTCTGCTCCAGTCATTCATCATCCATCAAAGACTAAAAAGGAAACTGGGGCTGTGACCAAGCTCTGCACCATCAATAACGTGCTGATGCCTCACCCTGGAGGAGGCACAGAGGTGCCTGGGGCCGGGGGAGTCAGGGTGGGAGGGTAGCGTCCAGGTGGACGGAAGGGATCTTTCTTCACCCTGTTTGCCCTGAATGGGCTTTGGTGTGAAAGAGACGTGGACTTACCCTCAGTTCTCCAGGAAAGTTCTGGAAAACCATCTGGATCTGGATTCCTTACAGTCCAGCTCTGCTTCCGGATGCCTCCCTGACTGTGACAGGGGGACACAGGGTCCGTCAAGTTCCAGGTCCAGGCCTTCTCAGGGTGAGAGCTGGGAGGCAGGGACAGCCCGGGAGGGCTGCAGCAGGAGGAAGCAGGCAGGCAGAGGCTGGAGGAGTCATGAGTCTGATACAGAGAGAGATTCCACGGGGGAGCTGGAGGAGTCACTGAGGGCGGGTGGCTTCATTGCTGCCCACTGCACTTTAGACCCACTCCTTTCCGCCTGTCCTCTGGAGGGCTGGGCATGTGTGTCTACCAGTGACAGGGTGACCAAAATAGCTCTTCTATACACCTGGAAGGCGGAGGCTGTGCTTGGAAGTCACTGCTGTGCTGATGGACTGATGTGAAGGTGTGTAGATTGCTCACTCTTCTTTCTTGTCAGTGGATTTTTTTATCATCTGCATTAGAATAGTCAAGGGCTTCCCAGGTGGTGCTAGCGGTAAAGAACCCACCTCCCAAAGTAGGAGATGTGAGACACGAGTTCGCTCCCTGGGTTGGGAAGATCCCCTGGAGGAGGGCATGGCAACCCACTCTAGTATTCTTGCCTGGAGAATCCCATGGACAGAGGAGCTTGGTGGGCTACAGTCCACGGAGTCACAAAGAGTTAGACACTGAAGTGACTTAGTGTGCACACACACACACACACACCATGGTCAAATTAGAGAAAAATTTCAAATCAGCCCAAAGACTTCACACNGCAACCCACTCTAGTATTCTTGCCTGGAGAATCCCATGGACAGAGGAGCTTGGTGGGCTACAGTCCACGGAGTCACAAAGAGTTAGACACTGAAGTGACTTAGTGTGCACACACACACACACACACCATGGTCAAATTAGAGAAAAATTTCAAATCAGCCCAAAGACTTCACACACATGCAACAAGGTCCAGATCCCCAGGCCTTGGTAAATTAGTGGGTCCAGCAGACATGGGTCAAATAAACATCCTACAGACATGAAGCTGGTTGATGGACGTCTTCCAGATAAGGAATGTGCTTTTGAACTGTGCCTTTTACTGACTCTCACAGATTGGAAATTCTGACAGGAACAGACCATCGCACAAAGTAGAAATGTAGCAAACATCAGATTTTGATGAAACCCAAGGGCAGGGGATGGGATTTTAATTCTTTTTGTGGTAATAACTCCAATAAGAAGTGGGGAGTCTTCCAGGCTTCTGGACTTACGGGCTCAGGATTTGTCCTGTGATTCTAATTCATTTTCTTTGATTTCCTCTGTGTAAGCTGGAATGCTCTGGGAGGACTTCTTTAGGACCACATGAAAGCTTTAAGAGATCTATAAATAGAGTTAAAAATCCCAGATTGTTTTCCCACAGATGGCTAAGTGAGGTGGCAGGACCAGAGTAGAGGGGACTTGTCCCTCCTCCCCAACCGCCCCCCTCCCCACCCCAGGCACGTTCACTGCCATTGCTTTTGCTATCAGGACCTCTGAACCCTGGAGGATAAAGCTCCTCTCCCTTCCCAGCTCCCACCGAGCATGGCATGACTCAGGGGTGTGGCTGTCTCTTATACACATCTAGATGTGTATAAGAGACAGGGACCACACTCTCATACTNTGCCGGCCCTCCCCTCATCTGTTTAGTCCGCACACACTCTTTCTGCTCCAGTCATTCATCATCCATCAAAGACTAAAAGGGAAACTGGGGCTGTGACCAAGCTCTGCACCATCAATAACGTGCTGATGCCTCACCCTGGAGGAGGCACAGAGGTGCCTGGGGCCGGGGGAGTCAGGGTGGGAGGGTAGCGTCCAGGTGGACGGAAGGGATCTTTCTTCACCCTGTTTGCCCTGAATGGGCTTTGGTGTGAAAGAGACGTGGACTTACCCTCAGTTCTCCAGGAAAGTTCTGGAAAACCATCTGGATCTGGATTCCTTACAGTCCAGCTCTGCTTCCGGATGCCTCCCTGACTGTGACAGGGGGACACAGGGTCCGTCAAGTTCCAGGTCCAGGCCTTCTCAGGGTGAGAGCTGGGAGGCAGGGACAGCCCGGGAGGGCTGCAGCAGGAGGAAGCAGGCAGGCAGAGGCTGGAGGAGTCATGAGTCTGATACAGAGAGAGATTCCACGGGGGAGCTGGAGGAGTCACTGAGGGCGGGTGGCTTCATTGCTGCCCACTGCACTTTAGACCCACTCCTTTCCGCCTGTCCTCTGGAGGGCTGGGCATGTGTGTCTACCAGTGACAGGGTGACCAAAATAGCTCTTCTATACACCTGGAAGGCGGAGGCTGTGCTTGGAAGTCACTGCTGTGCTGATGGACTGATGTGAAGGTGTGTAGATTGCTCACTCTTCTTTCTTGTCAGTGGATTTTTTTATCATCTGCATTAGAATAGTCAAGGGCTTCCCAGGTGGTGCTAGCGGTAAAGAACCCACCTCCCAAAGTAGGAGATGTGAGACACGAGTTCGCTCCCTGGGTTGGGAAGATCCCCTGGAGGAGGGCATGGCAACCCACTCTAGTATTCTTGCCTGGAGAATCCCATGGACAGAGGAGCTTGGTGGGCTACAGTCCACGGAGTCACAAAGAGTTAGACACTGAAGTGACTTAGTGTGCACACACACACACACACACCATGGTCAAATTAGAGAAAAATTTCAAATCAGCCCAAAGACTTCACACACATGCAACAAGGTCCAGATCCCCAGGCCTTGGTAAATTAGTGGGTCCAGCAGACATGGGTCAAATAAACATCCTACAGACATGAAGCTGGTTGATGGACGTCTTCCAGATAAGGAATGTGCTTTTGAACTGTGCCTTTTACTGACTCTCACAGATTGGAAATTCTGACAGGAACAGACCATCGCACAAAGTAGAAATGTAGCAAACATCAGATTTTGATGAAACCCAAGGGCAGGGGATGGGATTTTAATTCTTTTTGTGGTAATAACTCCAATAAGAAGTGGGGAGTCTTCCAGGCTTCTGGACTTACGGGCTCAGGATTTGTCCTGTGATTCTAATTCATTTTCTTTGATTTCCTCTGTGTAAGCTGGAATGCTCTGGGAGGACTTCTTTAGGACCACATGAAAGCTTTAAGAGATCTATAAATAGAGTTAAAAATCCCAGATTGTTTTCCCACAGATGGCTAAGTGAGGTGGCAGGACCAGAGTAGAGGGGACTTGTCCCTCCTCCCCAACCGCCCCCCTCCCCACCCCAGGCACGTTCACTGCCATTGCTTTTGCTATCAGGACCTCTGAACCCTGGAGGATAAAGCTCCTCTCCCTTCCCAGCTCCCACCGAGCATGGCATGACTCAGGGGTGTGGAGGGGGGTGTTGGTGGGGGTGGGAGAGCTTTCCACCAGCCCCCAAATTGCCCCCTTCTGGGCCCCTTACCCCATGGGCAATTGAGTACTAGGAAGAAATTGAAGAATTCTAACAGCCCAGTCTGTAAAAAGTGATGGGGGCCTACTTCTTTCTGTTTTTTTTTTTTTTTTTCAGGTTATTGGGGTATAAAGTACAATATCCTTTTTCTCCCCCCATTTTCCCAGCTTTATTGTGCTGTTATTGACATACAGCCTATACAAGTTTAAAGTGTACAATGTGATGATTTGAAATGTAAATATATTGGAAAGTGATTTCCACAATGAAAAGGGAAAGTGTTAGTGACTCTTTGTGACTCTGTGGACTGTAGCCCACCAGGCTCCTCTCTCTATGGGATTCTCCAGGCAAGAATACTAGAGTGGGTTGCCATTTCCTTCTCCAGGGGATCTTCCTGACCCAGGGATCGAACCTGATCCCTGCACTGCAGGCAGATTCTTTCCTGTCTGAGCCGCCAGGGAATTTTCCACAATGTCAGTTAACACCTCTATCCCCTCACATAACGAGAATTTTTCATGGTGATAAAACTTAAGTTCTACTCTTTTACCAAATTTCAAGTATATAATACAGTATTATTATTGTCACTGTGTTTTACACTAGATTCCCAGAATTTGTTCATTTTATAGGTAGAAGTTTATATCCTTTGATCAATATTTCCCCATTTCCCCCTACTCCCCAGCCTCTAGCAACCACATTTTATTCTTTATTTCTATGAGTTTCTATGAGTTTGGGAATCCTCTGTCAGTAAGAAATTTCTTTGTTCATAGGAAATCCCAGATTTATTGAGAAGTCCTTCACTTGGGGCATCTCTACCAATGGAGAGATTTTGAAGAGAAACTGGTACTCAAGGAAAACCCTTTTGTTGATTTCTTGGTGGGTAGTCCTTGAGGCTGGGCTGGGTAAACTGGGGACCAGAGTGTGAGGGGGTGGAGAGAGGCTTCTGGATGGAAGAGATCAGGGTTCCTGGTGTTTTGTCCAAAGATTGGAAGGTCATTTACTGCTTCCAGTAAAATGGTAATACACTTTAAGAAACTGAATGGGGAAGCAGGATAGATTAACTCGGTGGAGACGGAAAAGACTCCATAGGATTTTTTTTTTTTTTTTTTTAGGAATAAATGACTTTATTTACTTGTTTGCTTATTAGGCCTATTGTTTGCGGCACTTGGGATCTTTAATTGCAGCATTCGAACTCTTAGTTGTAGCATGTGGGATCTAGTTCTCGGACCAGGGATCCAACCCAGGTCCCCGAATTTGGGAGCTAGAGGGTCTTAGCCACTGGACCACCAGGAAAGCTCACCATCACAGAATTGTGCAGCCCCTCTCCCTCACACTTCCCCTTTCCTCTAGTCCCCTCACTCCCCTCCTTGAGACATTTTTGATTATCACAGCTGGGAGAGTGGCTGCTGCTGGCACCTGTGGGTAGACACAGGACAAACCCCACAAATGAATGATCGGTCTCAGAATGTCAACAGTGCCGAGGTTGAGAAACCCCAGTCTAGGGCAACAGAGCCCAGGCTGTGGAGGGGTGAGTAGACCCGGGGATCAAGTCCTGGTGAGGAGGTCATTTGTGGCTCTTGGCTTGATGGGCAAAGAAAAAGCCATTCCATGCTATTCCAAATATCCAAAAGGTAGAGAGGGTGATGAGGGGCCTTCCAGAACAGGGAGGATGTAGGGCAGGGCGGGCTTGGGTAAGGGGGACACGGAGCCGGTTGCGCTGCTATTGTCTGAGCTTCACTCTCCACAGCTGATCTCAGGGGCAGCATTACTGGAGCCCATTACAGCCCTAACCAGAGACAAATACAGTAGCATTAATTTAATTTTATTTACATTTCAGAGTCATTTAGAGGGAATACATTGAACTGAAGTTGATTGAAAGTGTCCTACAGGATAAGCCCTGAGCTTCCTCAGGCTGCCAGACCTTGATGAATGATGGCAGCGGCTTCTGGCCAAAGCACGCCCCGCCCCCCCCACCCCCCGCCCCAAGGCTGGGCAGGAGGCGGGAGCAAGCAGCGAGGGCGAGGGCGCAGCTCCCTCCCTGGAAGCCGGAGGACCCCTTCCCCTCCCCCTTTTCTGCCTTCTGCCAGCTCCTTAAACAGTTTGCTCTTTCTCCTCTCCAGCTCTCCAACGAAAGCCTAGGGTATATTCCTCCTGTAAATCCATCCTTTAATTCAGTTCAACTACAGCAAGCGTTAATTGATCTCTGACACTTGGCTAAATTCTAGGGATCAGAGATGAACAAGTCACCTTGCGGACACTGGAGTCAGGGCTCAATTTCGAGTTTTATCCATTAAGAGTTTTTTGATCAGGGCAAGTTATTTATCATCTGCGGGTCTCAATTTCTTCATCTTTAAAATGAAACTAAAGCAGGAAAAACCAAAGCGCTATTTAAGAGAAAGCCTATAGTCTCTTCTACTTCCTGAATAGGTGGTTCTTTCATTCAGGAAAACACTTTGATGAGTCTCCATGGGTGATTTTGGCAGGAAAGAGGGGGTGCTCGGCCTGGCCTGTAGGCTAAGGGGAACAAAACTGTTTTGCATAACATGGTTGGGGGGACAATCACATGACGAAGGGACCCGGGAGGGGGACCCAGGGGGACCCACCCAATGACAGAGGGAGGGACCTGACCCACCCAGTGACAGAGGGACCCACCCAATTACAGAGGGAGGCCAGTGCACTTTTAGGGCTTGTGACACCTCCCAAGGAACTTCAGGTTGTTTTCTATCCTGTGTTATAATTCTCCCAATTGACTCCAAATCTTCAGTAAAAATCAACATTGTCATGATGCATTAGTGGCACTTGGAGGAGATGAAGAAAGACAAGATGGGTGGTGTCCAGTGTGGAGCAGAGTGTTGCAATAAGAAGATAGTGGCCAAGGAGCCCAGGGTCAACATTAAGGGCCACATGAGAGTAGAAATGGAGGGTGACACCCACAGAGTGTGTACTCTGGGTGGTACTGTTCTAGGAACAGGCAACACTCCTCTACGGTGACAAGTCAGAATGGTGGTTAGGGGGTTTTGTTAGTGGTGGTGTTAGGTTTTGTGGGGGACTGGCTAGGATGGGTCTTCTGGGGTACCGGAAATGTTCACTTGATCTGGATGGTGGTTATGCCAGGGTATACATGTGTGTGCGGGGATGTCAATCAAACTGGTCATTTAGGGTTTGTGTACTTTTTTGTATGTATATTACACCTCAATAAAAATGAACAAACACTTGAGAACCACCAGACTAACAAGTTACAGAGTTGTGCAATCCTGAACACAACCTTTCTGCCCATTTGCTTTCATTCCTACCCAGCCTCTGGCAACCACAAATCTACTTTCTTCCTCTATAGATTTGCCTTTTCTGGGCATTTCACATTAATGGAATCATGAATATGTAGACTTCTGCGTTTTTCCCTGAGCATAACGTTTTGGACATTCACTCACATTGTAGCAGGTACCAGTGCTTTTTTTTCCCTTTTGCTGCTGAATCATATTCTAATAGAGAGATATGCTGCTGCTGCTGCTAAGTCACTTCAGTCGTGTCCGACTCTGTGTGACCCCATAGACGGCAGCCCACCAGGCTCCCCCATCCCTGGGATTCTCCAGGCAAGAATACTGGAGTGGGTTGCCATTTCCTTCTCCAACAGAGAGATATATCATTAACAAATTAATGAATATTTGGGTTATTTCCACTTTTTGGCTACTGTTTGGCTAAGTCTGTGCAGACATATATTTTCATTTTCTTGGGGGGTAGATTCTAGGAATAGAATTGCTGCATTGTATAGTAAACAAATGTTTAGCCTATTAAGAAACTGCCAAACTCTTTTCCAAAGTGGCTGACCCTTTCTATCTTCCTTTCCGCAATGTATGAGAGTTCCAGTTTTCCTGCATATGCTCCAGGACCTGTTAATGTCTGGCTTTTTGCTTATAGGCATACTAGTGGTTGTGAGTGGTATGACATTTTCTTTAAATTATTATAAAATATTGGCTATATTCCTTGTGCTGTACAATATATTTTTGCGGCTTTTTTTTTATTGCACTATAGTTGAGTTACAATGTTGTGTTAGTTTCTGTTATACAGCAAAGTGAATAAACACATATCCAATCTTTTTTAGATTTGCATTTTTCTAATGACTAAGATGTATATCTCTGTTGGTGAGATGTCTATTCAAACCCTTTGTCCATTTTTAAATTGGATTGTTTGTCTTTTTATTATTGAGTTTCAAGTATTCTTTATATATTCTAGGTTCCAGCCCTTTATCAAATATATGATTTGCAAATATTTTCTCCCAGTTGATGGCTTGTCTTTTCATGTTTCTGATGGTATCTATTTTTTTAAAGGGTTTTTTGATACGGACCACTTTAAAAGTCTTTACTGAAATTGCTAACAGTACTGCTTCTGTTTTATGTTTTGGTTTTTTGACCACAAGGCATGTGGAATCTTAGCTCCCTGACCGGAGATCAAATCCACACCCGTACACATGAAGGAGAAGCCTCAACTATTGGACTGCCAGGGAAGTCACTGATGGTACCTTTCAAAGCACAAGTTTTTCTGGACTTCTCTTACATGAAGGTGAAATAAACTGCTGTCGTGTTTAAGACTATTATTTGGGTTTTACGTTATAAGCAGAAAGATAATGCAATCCTGTTTCCCTTTTCCAGGTGGCATGGCCCGTAGTCCCATAGGCAGTGTGTGGAGTGTGCCTCAGGAGCATGACAGAGAAAGTGCAGGTTTCTAAGCAGGGCACTGGGCAGGAAGCTACTGGGGTAGCTGGCAGTGGAGTTAGGGGATGAGTCAGAAAGCTCTTCCTTAGTAGGTACCTCATCTGTCAGCTGTGTCTTCAGAGGGCTCCTGCTCTCTCAGTGGGGCTAAACTTGGTTCCTTCAGCAGTTCAGTGTTTTTGTTTACTTGGCAGCAGTGGGTCTCAGAACGTGGGATCTAGTTCCCTGACCAAGGACTGAACCCGGACCCCCTGCACTGGGAATGCTGGAATCGTAGCCACTGGACTACCAGGGAAGTCCTCCTTCACCAGTTTTTAGGACCCATTTTACCAATCTCTGTATTTTGTGGAAAAAATTTGAGGGGTAGACTCCAAACACTTTCCTAGAGGAAGAGCTTATAGTACACAGTTTCATAAGCCTCCATTATATCAGATGATAGTTCTCCCCCAAACTTCCTCTCTGGCTAGGCTCCCAGTCTAGAAACCTCTCCCCACTGCCCTAAGCCAGGATCCTTTTCCTGGGTCTCTTTCCTGGAGTCTCTGCATCAGGCCTTTCGCTGCACACTGGATCAGTATGTCCCAGCTGCCACCGCTGATCTGACTTCTTCCCTCCCATCACAGACCTGGTCCTAACTCATGGATGATCCATCACTCTGTTCTGGCTTCAGATACCCACAGTGGATGTGAGACATCTTCTACCTTCCAGACCTCCTGATATTTGAGGGTGCTCTCAGACACCAGAGCATCTTTTTCTCCACCTTCAAAACACACCTTTGTGGAATGCCTGCCAGGCACCACGCTCTGTGCCAGTGTTTTAACTATATCACATCATTTAGTACTCATAGCAGGCTGTGGTCTCAGTGACCCATTGCACAGGGGAGGTAACCAACTTCCAGAGGATGAACAGCTCTATCTAGTTCTCTGGGCAGTAGAGGATAGAGCCAGGACGTCCACCTAGGTCTGTTGAGCCACAGTCAAAAGGCCACAATCTTCTCTTGGCCACTACATAACAACCACCTTTGAAAGTTTCTCTTGTGTCCTGGTCTATAGACTCAGAACTATCACTAATTCTCCTAGATCCTTATCATGCCTTTTTGCCAGCCCCCCTGGAGCACTCAGCTTGGAGTCCACTAACCTTAACCCCCCTCCCCAATCCAAAGCCTAGGGGCTTCCTGAGGCCCCCATCCCAAGGGCAGGCTTTGGGGTGCTTTCTTTCTCTGAATCTCTCAAAACCCCTGGAAATTTTTTTTTTTTCATTTTGAGCTCTTTTTTAGGTGAAACATTCAAACAGAAAAGTGCACAAATCATACATATGTAATTAACGAATCTGAACAAACTGAATGCATCCGTGTAACCAGTATGCAAGTCAAGATATACTATATTATCTATTCCTAGCCTCTAGAAGTCCCTTTAGTGCCTCCTTCCAATAATCCCCTGCCCTCTGCAAGGGTAACCATTCTCCTAACCCTGTATGTTCAGTGTAGATCAGTTATGTCTGATTTTGAGCTTTACATTAATGGAATTATGCATTTTGGAATCAAATATTTTGCGTCTGACTCCTTTTGCTCAACATTAATTTAATATGAATGGTTCCTGTTGTCATGTGTAGCAGTAATTTGTTCACTCTCATTCTATGTGGGAGGAGATGGAAATTAGTTATCATGCACCGTGGAATCAGATCACAGCCTCAGATCCTGAAAGTGAAAGTTGCTCAGTCCTGTCCTACTCTTTGCGACCCCCATGGGCTATATAGTCCACAAATTCTCTAGGCCAGAATACTGGAGTGGGTAGCCTTTCCTTTCTCCAGGGGGTCTTCCCAACCCAGAGATAGAACCCAAGTCTTCCACATTGCAGGTGGATTCTTTACCAGCTGAGCCACAAGGGAAGCCCAAGAATACAGGAGTGGGTAGCCTATCCCTTCTTCAGTGCATCTTCCTGACCCAGGAGTTGAACTGGGGTCTCCTGCATTGCAGGTGGATTCTTTACCAACTGAGCTATGAGGGAAGCCCTCAAATCTTTAATCTACCACTTAAAAATTAAGTCTTTGGACAGCTAATTTAGCCCCCAAAACTTCAGTCTCCTCATCTGCAGGATGAAGAAAATAAAATTTCTCTTGCATGGTAGCTGTAAGGTTTATATTTACCACAATAACCAAGGTACATAAAGCACCTTCCAGAGTTACTGGTAGGTGGAAATTATCCAAAAAAAAGGATCACATTACTATTCACCAATGACTTATTTGCTAAAAGAACTCTGAGAAGGAAATAGAACTGCGATAGTTTTGAACTCCACACCTGGGCGCACATGTGCACACGCACACCACACACACCCAGGTTCACACCTGTGTGCACACCTGTACCTGTGTATATACACAACACACTCCTGCTCATACTCCAGCATGAGCAGTATGCAGAGTTTTCCTTCCAGCAGCTCTCTAAGGAGAGATACAGCAGATGGGACTGCGTCTGCTGCACCACTGAGCAGCCCCCACATCAGAAAGTCATAATCACTGAATCCATCATGTGGTGTGGCCTTGGCTGGGCCACCGCTCCTCATCCTGCCTGATGGGCTGTGGAGGAATGGTCCTCCTCCAGAGCAGGGAGCAGGCATGGGTGGGCAGGTGCCAGGCAGTGGAGCCAAGAGAACAGATGGCAGCTGCACAGCCTCCTCCTCGCCCCGTTCCCTGGCTGCAGGGGAGAAGCCTGGGCAGCATGGCTCCAGCGGGCACCTCCCCGCTTCCCTAGGCTGGCCTGCACTCTGTCCTCTTAATGGGCACAATCCTGCCCCTGCTTATCACCTGCCAGCTAGGCAACTTTGGATGGATGCAATGAGTGCCCTTAACAAACCCTAATTCTCGAATTCTATTGTAACCTTCTCTGCTCCCTAACTCCTAATCAGAAGGTAACTAGCTTTACTGGATTAATCATAACCTTAGGAAGAAACCCCTGGATAATTTTACCAAATATCAATCACCCCCCCACAACTACACACACACACACACACACACGCACACTGTTCCAGCTATGGCAGACACTGCAGGTGCCCCATCCATATTCATATCCCTCAGGACAGACCACTTCAGAATGATCCCATTACTGCAGGCCAGGCCAGTCTCTGCACCTCTTTGCCTGAAGGTTTTCTCTCAAAGCTTTTTCTTGTGCTCTGCCAGCACAAGGCTGACTGAAGTGCTATGTGTAAATCCTCAACCTCCCCTTCCTTGGATGGGATACCATTAAGGTGTGATGGGATACCACCAAGGTGTGATGGGATACCACCAAGGTGTGCTTTTATCAAGCTTTTGCAGGATTAGTCTCTAGTCACTGGGAGAGCTCTAGCTACTCCCAGTGATAGCTGCTTGATGACACACCCTTTAGCGTCACTTCAACACTCCTAGAAGTGTTCTCTGTATCTCCCAATCCTTGTTTCAGGGCCAGTTTTTGTGGGGGAAAGGAATCCAGTCTAAGACACCAACCTTTGCCTTTCAACCCCATCCTGGACATCTAAACCTCTTCCCCAATCATAACTATTTACGTAAGGCACCAGTTCTGCTTGGTATTAGTCTAAATTCCTTTTCCTGACTCCCCAGCCTAGTCCTTCCAGTGCTGGCTTTCTCCCTAATTTCAACCTAACAGTGAATTCTAAGCCTTTCCCCTAACCACTCCACCTTCCTCAAAGACCTTTGGTTCTTCCCACTGGATCGTGGAGCCCAGCCTGGCTGCATGTAGTGGTTGTCTCTCCTAGATACTATGTCTGCGAACCTGAGTGAGGGACTTGATGGGGAACCTCAGGCCAATCTCCGGGGGCTGACAGAACTACGCTGCCACTACTTGCGGCTGTTTTTCCACCTCTAGACAGGAAATCAGAAAGGCTGAGGCAGATCCCGGGTAAGTCACCTCAGGGAGCTCAGGACTGGCACCTGAGCGCTGATGAACTAGGCTGACCCAAGGAGGCAGAGCTGAGCTTGCCTGAGATGAGCTAGGGTTGGGGGCCTGGGGGGATGGGTTTCCCTCAGTGCTTGCCCCCCATCTCTCCAATTTCCTGTATTTTTCCCTTTCATTTTTTCCTTTAATTCCTTTTCTTTTTAACCTATAAACTAGAGGCCTTAATAAAGAAGTGTCTGTGTTGGCAATTCAAACATTAGCCAAAGTTCATTTGCAGAGTTCCTCTGAATTTTAGAATCCTGAAAACCAAAAGTCTAGATACAGTTAAGAAGTAAATAACAGTGAGATAATTTGTCATACATATGATGAAAGGTTAATATTCTCAATATCAACAGTAATGTCTTTTTTAAAAAATTTATGTTTGGACACAGTGGGTCTTTGTTGCTTCGCTCTGGCTTTTCTCTAGGTGCAGTGAGCGGGGGCTACTCTTTTGCAGTGGCTTCTCTTGTGGCGGAACATGGGCTCTATCTAGAATGTGGGGGCAAAGTAGTTGTGGCTCATGGGCCCTGGAGGACTGACTCAGTATTTGTGGCATGCGGACTAAGTTGCTCCGTGGCATGTGGGATCTTCCCCGACCAGAGATTGAGCTCGTATCACGGCAGTGGCAGGCAGATTCTTATCCACTAGGGGAGTCCCAACATAAATGTTTTAAATAAGAAAAAAAAATCCTTGTAGAAAAATTGACAGATGCTATGAATAGATGATGCACACAAAAATAAATCCAGATTCAAATTCAACTATTTTTATATCATATTAAATGATATATTAAAAAATCTGGTCCTCATTAATAACCCCAAGGTGCAAATTAAAATATCCAGTGGGTTTTCATTTTTTACCTTTGACCTTGACAATGATTAAAAAGAGTAATGATGTCCCAGTGCTACTGAGGTGCTGGGAAATCTGCCTTCTTACTCACTGTTGGAGGGAATATAAATTGGTTCAGCCTTTCTGGAGGGAAATTGGTCTTCCCTGATGGCTCAGCGGTAAAGAATCTGCTTACCAATGCAGGGGCCGTGGGTTTGAACCCTGATCTAGGAAGATCCCCTGGAGAAGAAAATGGCAACCCACTCCAGTGTTCTTGCCTGGGAAATCCCATGGACAGAGGAGCCTGGAGGGCTACAGTCCATGGCTTTGCAAAGAGTCAGACATGACCTAGCTACTGAAAACAAACAAATGCTAAAATGGTATTGCAATTCTTTTTCNGCAACCCACTCCAGTGTTCTTGCCTGGGAAATCCCATGGACAGAGGAGCCTGGAGGGCTACAGTCCATGGCTTTGCAAAGAGTCAGACATGACCTAGCTACTGAAAACAAACAAATGCTAAAATGGTATTGCAATTCTTTTTCTAAAAAATTTATCCAAGACATTAATAGGACTATAGGGGAAGATTCCTTGTAAAATTTTTTATAAGTAGAAAGCTGGACCTAGCTGTCTTTCAAGATATTTTTTTTTGTTTGTTTTGGTTTTTGACAGCCTGGTTCCACATGGAGGGTCCCTATCAAGCTCTGGGCTTACATTGGCCCAAGGACACTTGCTATCAGAAAGCAAAGACTGCAAGTCAGGCCAGGGATGGCCCTGGTTCTCCATGAGCTAATCTGAATTTCTATGGCCAGAGGTTAGGGCTTCCTAACAGAGCCTAGTTTGTGTGTGTGTCTTGAGAAGGCCTGGGATCAGGAAAAGTAGGGCCATCAAAGAGAAACTAGGCATGTGAAAAGCACTCCAGTAATAAATGAGGAAACTGAGGCACCGACAGGCTAAAGAACTCCCCTAGAGGCTCATCTTATAGTTGGTAGGAGGCTGACTGCAACTCAGGCAACTTGATTTTGGAGCCCGTTATTTTGGTGTGCTGTTTAATTTTATGTGTCAACCTGACCTGGCCAGCACGGAGTGCTCAGATACCTGGTTAAACACTCTGGGTGTGTCTGTGAGGGTGTTTCTGGATGAGATTAACATTTGAATTAGTAGAGCGAGTAAGCCAGATTGCCCTCCCCAATGTGGGAGGCTTCATCCAACCTGTTAAAAGCCTGAATAGATCAAAATTCGAGCAGGAGAGAATTTACTCTCTGCCTGATGGTCTCTGAACTGAGACATGAGTTTTCTGTCTTCAGGTTCAGACTGGAACTTAACCTGGCTCTCCTTTATAGATATAATAAATAAAATCTCACATATATGGCTATCATATATATTTTTATACATGATTTCATATTATATTAACCATTAGTAGATAGAAGATATATGTGGGTACAAATCCCTGGGTCAGGAAGATCCCTCCGAGTAGAAATGACAACCTGCTCCAGTATTCTTGACTGGAAAATTCCACGGACAGAGGACCCCGGCAGGCTACACACTTCGTGGGGCCGCAGAGTCGGACACGACACATGCATATATGTATGTACATGTATATACATATATATATATATCACATATATCTCTGGAGAACCCTAGTACATTTAGCTGTAAGACAACACTGCAAAGCTATATGCATAGATTATAGAAGATGTTCAAGACATATTTCTAAGTTAAAAATAATCAGCTAGAATATGCTATGTGTTGAATGACCCCATTTATATACTCACATATAAATGAAAAGCCTGGAGAGCTATATACCAGACTGTTAACAAAGCATATTTCTGAGGAGGGGGGTGGTATTAGGAAGAACTTTTACTTTCTCATCATTTGAATTTTTTTCTCCACAAAGGTCAAGTATTTCTGGGAAAAACAATATTCCCATTCTTGAAATTTCAAAGTCAGTAAAAATCAAATTTCACACTAAGACGGGTGTGAGCAGCAGGGAAATCAGCAGTCGCTTCATGAGCAAGAGAACAGAGGACGTGAAATGGCAGCATTTTCTCCATTCCTCCCCTCTCCTCCCCATCACACTCTTCAATTTATTTAATTTATTTTTAGTTTCCTGAGAAGAGCTGGAGACGGTATGCTTGGTTGCTCTTCTTTTCCCTTGGCTCTGAGAGTTTATCCATGCCAACTGGACCGTAAGTGACTAAAAGAATCAACTGCACATCAGAAAACTTGAGGGCCAGAAGGAAGCTCAGGGAGGGGCTGGCTTAAAAAAAAAAGTCGCTAAGACTTAAAAAAAAAAGAAAAAAGTTTTTTTTTTTTCCCCCCCTTTGGAAAACCAAACTCAAGTGAGGGAGGAGAGCAGAAACCTTGCTCTCAGAAATTCTTGCTGAGAACATGGTTTGCCAGCCACTCTTCTAATCTAACCTGATCATTTTTGCAGAAAGGTGTCAGGTCTCCCACTCTTGGCCAGCTGTACCACAGGTTCCTGAGTCTATACTTGGATTGCATTTTTTTTTTTTTTTTTTCCTGGGCTTTCAGAGGCCAAGTAGCTCTTGAATTGGGCAACAGGCCATGTTGGTCTGTGGAGGATTTCTGTGTCCTGTGCAGGTGAGAGACTCTCCACTTTCTCTTTCCTGAAAGCCCAAGGATCTTTTTTTAGGATTAATAAAACTGGTTCCCAATCTCCCCAGTGGCTCAGGATATTAAAGAGTTCTCTGTTTCTTGGAGTGGGTTAGGGCCAAGGGATACAAAAAGAAGAGCGAGGGAAAATAAGACAGTGGGAAGGCAAGGAGGCTTGTTAAGCTCTGAGTATTAGGGTTGAGATTAGGTTTACAATCTAGGATTAAATTTTACAGATAATATTAGGATGAGGATAAAGACTGAGGCTAGAATTTGGATTGAACATCGAGACTAATATCAGGTTAGAATGAATGATAATGATGAAAGGGTATGAACTGGGAGTTAAGAGTAATGGGGTAATGATTAGAATCAGAGTTGGAGGACCATCTGCTTTGTCTCAGGTCTCTACTTGTGTCTCCTTTTAGGTTGTGACTTTCAGGGCCAAGGTCTTTGGACTCAGTATTACCAAGAAAGCAGCTCCTCTGATAGTGAAGAGCAGGGAAGCATGGTACGTTGCCATCCACGGGGTCGAAAATAGCAGGACGTAACTTAGTGACTGAACAAGCCCTTCTGAGCCTCTGGCCTTGAACCACATCTTTCACATACAACCTTGGTTGGTACTTCAAGAGTGGCTGAAGCATTAATATTCTCCTTTCCTAAACCCTACGGGCCATGTAGATGGCTCCTTTTGGGCCAATGGTGATTGCAAACTACTACCCCCAGGAGTCACATTATAGGTCCATTCGGAATGTAATCTACAGTAACTTGAACCACATCTTTCACATACAACCTTGGTTGGTACTTCAAGAGTGGCTGAAGCATTAATATTCTCCTTTCCTAAACCCTACGGGCCATGTAGATGGCTCCTTTTGGGCCAATGGTGATTGCAAACTACTACCCCCAGGAGTCACATTATAGGTCCATTCGGAATGTAATCTACAGTAGAAAATAGTCGAGACAGTTATGATGAAAGCGCTTCTGCCAATTACCCCCGAATACGTTGGTCCCCTAATTTGATGATGTCCTGAACTTTCCAGGTTTTCTCTGAGCTTTCGGCCAATTGAGTGGGCACTTTATAGGAACTGGTTCAAGGGCTCTTCACAGAGAAACCTTGGCAAGTAAAAATGAAGAGTCAGCAGCCAGCTAGGAAGATAATAAGAGGAAGCAGGTGAACACTGGGTCTTATTTCTTACAACTGCTGTGTAACAAGAGAGTTCACCATGCGTTTCAGTGCCTTCAGGTGATCTGAGTGGTGATGGAGACATTTCCCCAGGATAGCCTGATTAGGATGCCAATTCATATATGAGTCTCACACTGATGAACAAATTATTGTGCTTTTGTATTCATTCAACAAATATTTATTGAATGGCAACTAAATATGCCCAGGGCATTATGTATATAGCAGTAAACAGACATGATCTTTGGAGAGGAGACAAATAAATATTTAATTATAAACTGTGAACAGTGCTGCAAAGGAACAGAGTGCCACAGAAGATAAAAATGGAGTAACATAATTTTAATTGGTGCTGGGTATCAGTGAAGGCTTCTTTGAGGGAGTGCCATTTAAATTTAGGCCTGAAATAGTTTAAATAGCAGTTCCTTTGTTGGAAAATTATTGAACTTGTCCATTGTTCTATATGCTTTTCAATTTCAGGCTGCCCATTTATTCCTGTTTTGGTCTGTGGTAGCCACCTTTAGGAATCTCTGACAAGAATATAACTGATCTTCTTTGAGAACTGTAGGCTACAAGGATGGGCCTCTAGCAGCCAT
This sequence comes from Oreotragus oreotragus, assembly GCA_006410675.1. Taxonomy (NCBI): domain Eukaryota; kingdom Metazoa; phylum Chordata; class Mammalia; order Artiodactyla; family Bovidae; genus Oreotragus; species Oreotragus oreotragus. The sequence goes on along the minus strand of SJYX01018295.1, from coordinate 99,857 downwards.
GTTTGCATTACAAAGCGAAGCGCCCTGACTACATTACGCTCCACTGGCTAAAGGAGACTGTATGAGGAATAGACAATCTGTCATGATTTAGATCAATAAAGCTCTTTCTCCTGGGAAGTTGGGTTCATAGATACTAATTAATCTCTGCAAGTTCTAATTTCTTGGCTATTTCCAATTTCTTCTTTAAAAGATATTTATTTGGCTGCACTGGGTCTTAGTTGTAGCACTTAGGATCTTTGATCTTCTTTGAGGCATATGGATTATTTAGTTGCAGCATGCAGGATCTAGTTTCCCAACCTAGGGATCGAACCCAGGGACCCTGAATTCGGAGCACAGAGTCTTAGCCTCTGGACTACCAGGGAAGTCCCAATCTCTGTTAGTTCTTGAAATGAAGATACGTAAGCTTGGACAGCCATGTTCTGGAAGAGAGGATATGTAAACTTGGACAGCCATGTTCTACTATGTTCCCAGAGAAGCAGTGAAGGCAAGTCTGCAAAGAAGAATGAAGCACCTCTGTAGAGAGAACAACATTCGACCAGGAAGAAAAAGAGCTAATGAAGGAATACCTACTGAGCTTCATGCTGGTAAGTTAAATCCTTGTTCCAGTCCTTCGTGAGATCTTGTTGCTCTCTGTGCCTTTGGATTCTGTAAGATTATTTCCTTAAAATATATTTTTTTTGGGGGGCACAAAGAAGTTTCAGTAGGTTTCTATACTGGCAGACAAAAGAGCCTTGACTAAGGGTGACTTTCATCAGATTAGCTCTTTCATTCAACAAACATGGATTGAGTTTGCTACAGTCCCACTGAGACTGGTGGAGCCCACAAGTCCACAGAGCATGCACAAACAGAAAGGTATATATAGAAATAAAACAACAGTATTTGGTAATAAAATTAATCTAGGTAATACCCCACTTGGTTGTGGCACATTAACAGCAATTTCTAAGAGCTAGTCCTTTTGGAGCTAGGTTTTGTGAGAACACAGACATATAAATTTCCTAGGCCTATAATGGGGACTATCTGGGCAGAAGGAGGAGGGACCAATTCTGCCTGGTCAGAGTATGGGAGACATAGAGGTAATAAATGAATGAAGGGGCAGTAGAAGTGAGCTGGGTAACAGAGGAAGGGGCAGAGGGGAATAGGAGGGACAGAGCCTTAGGAAATGCCTGGTACATACTGGGTACTTAATAAATGCTTGTTAAATTGAATAGCTGGTGAACATACAGGTAGACAAGCAGTTTGTAAGATGACAATCGTTTTACATAAAAATTTCCTTTTGCTTTTAGGGTCCCCCCCCCCCTACATACAATAGAAAGTTGTCAAGATGCCAACAGCAAGAGTCCCACATAATCTCAGTTTGTTAAACTCAAAGGCTGTAAATCTTTCATGAATGTGGCAATTTTATGTCAGTTTAAGTGAAGATTTAAGGAAACACAAGCCCAGTGATAGCTAGGTGTGCCCTATGACTTCATCCACTCTATAGGCTTCTGACAGAAATATTTATTGAAGTCTTGTGAAAATCCACAAAGTTGAAACTAAATATTAAGCAAAATAAATCACCATTTCATTTAGGGGGTGCTTTGGCTTTAAGTGGTTTGATTTTTACAATCACTGTCTTTATCAGTAAGAGCCTGTTTAGGAAGAATGCTAAACTAAGTGGGATCTTTGCTATTTATGAGATAGGAGGTAGATGGGTCCCTAAGATCTCTCTTCAGGCCTGCTCACTGATGTCTCTCCCAGATTATTAGAGGTCAGAAGAAGCAACAAGAATCTTAATAAGTCCACAGAGCATGTACAAACAAAATGGGCATTTCATACCAGTCCTATGAGCGAGGGAGCTCGGTGGTGTCAAACTTCTGCTTTCCCAAAGCAACTGGAAACATAGGCATTAACAGAACTCTATTGAACTTATACCGAGAAGGCAATGGCAACACTCCAGTACTCTTGCCTGGAAAATCCCATGGATGGAGGAGCCTGGTAGGCTGCAGTCCATGGGGTAGCGAAGAGTTGGATAGGACTGAGCGACTTCACTTTCACTTTTCACTTTCATGCATTGGAGAAGGTAATGGCAACCCACTCCAGTGTTCTTGCCTGGAGAATCCCAGGGACAGCGGAGCCTGGTGGGCTGCCATCTATGGGGTCGCATAGAGTTGGACATGAATGAAGCGACTTAGCAGCAGCAGCAGCATTGAACTTAAANGAGAAGGTAATGGCAACCCACTCCAGTGTTCTTGCCTGGAGAATCCCAGGGACAGCGGAGCCTGGTGGGCTGCCATCTATGGGGTCGCATAGAGTTGGACATGAATGAAGCGACTTAGCAGCAGCAGCAGCATTGAACTTAAAATAATTGTGACTAGAAAACTTTAATTGGTGAGGTGCAGGAGGGGACAGCAAGCAACGTCTGTTTACAATAGAGTTTGTTGTTGTCAACTGGCAAGCCCTCCTCCTCTCTGTGCCAGGAAAAGGGGTTCAAGGCCCCTGTGGATGGGCTTCAAGTCCGTTTGTGAACATGCTAAACTGTGAGAAAAGAAAAGGAAAAAAAAGACAAGAAGCCTCCCAGGGACTGAGAAGTTAGCTCATAAGGGCCTCAGCTTTGGGTCATTTCTCCAGATCTGGTGGAAATTTGCTCATTGTTGAAATTAGTCATCAATAATTACCTTCTGCTCACGACTGGCTGGAACTCAGAATGGGTTCAGCGTTAAAAGACAATGAGCGCTAAAGGACTCGTTTTTTTAGTGGCTTAAACTTTTTGGTCACTTTCCAAATTTCCATCACTGATTTGGCCATAGTTCCCCTCCGAAAACCAAAATGTCCACTCCAGNGGGGAGCCTGAGGTCCTTCCCAGCGCCGCCGCACGGGACATCGCTGTGGCTGGGAGCGGCGGTGGGAGCTGCCGAGGGCGCCGGGTCTTCCCTCCTCCCCGCCCCGCGGTCCTCGGTTCACCCGCACGCCCCACCTCCTCAGCTCCCCTCCCTCTTACTCTCCGCGCCTCCTCCCCGGCCTCCCCCCACCCCCACCCCCGTCTCCGCCGGCCGAGTGGTGCGGCCCGCCTCCAGCTGACCGGCCTGGAATCCCGGCTCGGAGCCCCGGACTCGCGCCCGCCCGCTCCCTTCCCCTCCCCCCGCCCCGAGCCCCCCGACGCCGCCGCCGCCGCCGCCGCCTCCTTCGAGCGGGGCCCAGGCCCAGCCGCTGCCACCGCTGCCGCCGCCGAGCTCCGCCGCCGCCGCCGCCGCCGAGCACCATGGGAGACGCCGGGAGCGAGCGCAGCAAAGCGCCCAGTCTGCCGCCTCGCTGTCCCTGCGGCTTCTGGGGGTGAGTGCCCTGCCGGGTGGGGGCGGGGGCCGGGGCGCGGGCGCCGGGGCTGCCAGGGCAGGCCTCGGGGCTCAGGGAGGCCGGAACCCTCGGGCTGGGCTCGGGCCGGGCCTGCGGGGAGGGGCTCCAGGTTGGGGGGAGCGGAGGGGGTGTCGGTGGGCCGAGAAGGCCCTGCCTGGGGTGCGCTGCCACCCTCGAGGACTCGCCTGCCCGAGGCTCGGTCCGAAAGGGGCCGCCCGGGCCACGGGTGAGGGGGGCAGGGCCGCGGGAAGGGTGAGGGGGCGGCGTTGGCATCTCCGGCTGGAGCTGGGGGTGCCCCCTTCCCTCGGCTTTTGGAGGCCGGTCCTTCCTTCCCTCTTTGGTCTTGAGTTGGTGCCCCCAGGAACCGGGAGGGTATTTCCTCTGACTTTTTCACCTCCCCTCCTCCCTGTCCCCCAGAGACTTGCATCATCACTTCCTAAATTATATCCTAGTCCCATTTGCTTTTAGGAAGCTATTCACACGTCACCCATTTTTAAAAGTTGAGCCCAGAACCCAGGCTTGGGTAAAGTTACAAGACTCTTGAGGTCTCTCACCTTTATTTAAAACACGATTCAGAAGATCTGTAAGATTTCCCTGTCAAAAAAAANTTTGCTTTTAGGAAGCTGTTCACACGTCACCCATTTTTAAAAGTTGAGCCCAGAACCCAGGCTTGGGTAAAGTTACAAGACTCTTGAGGTCTCTCACCTTTATTTAAAACACGATTCAGAAGATCTGTAAGATTTCCCTGTCAAAAAAAACAAAACAAAACAAAAAACAAACCCTCAAGTCAGCTTGACTTAGGAACGTGAGAGCCTGTATGGTTAATTGGCTCAAATTCTCTTCTTCTCCCATTTCTTTTTTTAACGATAAAAATATTCACCTTGGCCAGCCTATATTATTACTTGGCCATCCTGTGTTAGAGTGAAAATGTATGAGATGGGAAGTCAACTTTACCACCTGTGATTATTACAGTTTAAGTTCTCCTTGTTACACTTGGAGTTTTTAAGGATTGCCACCCCTTTTACCCGACAGGTGCTTCCGTTATAACTCGTGACTCTAGGTCTATTGGAAAGAAACTGGAGACCTTGAAAGCCAACTTTTGTGATTTAACTTTTTTGTTTTATTTTCCAAAGATTCAGTATATTCTGAGGTGCATAGAGGCAGTAAGGAAATGATTATTTCTTGTGAGAGCATTTTGGAACGATGTATTGAAGATGTATCTTTACTGACCTAGGGATGATTGAGGTAGAAATTAAGGCTATGATTTTTGGGAGTGCAGAGATAAATTAGAAAGTGGATCTTAATGTAGATTACTGTGGAGTTTGTAATATTCAAAGGTTGTGACCAAAAAAAAAAAAAAAACGATTCTCATTTCCTTATCTTTCTGCCTTTTCTTTCACAGAAATTTCCTGCTGAAAGGATATTAGTGAAAAATAAGTATGGTATTACCAAAAGTTCTGAAGATGTGAAAATATCTTAGGTTTTGTAGTCTCCCCGTCTTTTTGACTTGAAAATAATAATGGTGTTGTCTGCTAAGTACTTTCATAGGCTGTCTGATTCCCACAAAAATCTTAAGTGGGAACCATTCTCTATAGCTGGGGAAACTGAGGCTTTATTTACAGATGGGAAGCTTCCCTTTGCATTCAGGGATTTCAGGGTGGAGCTGGTGAGCTCTTTAGAGTGCTTAGTACCATCACGTTTATGACATCAGTCTGCTGCCCTGGAAAAATCTGGTGTCACAAGCCTCAGATTGTAACTCATAAGAAGACATGTGGCTCAAAGAAAATAGCTGCCAGTGGCAGCTAATTCCCAGGATGTATCAGAGGTCTATTTCCTGGCAACACGTTTGTGTCATTGGGACCATTATTATAGGTGGAACCCTTAATAAAAGATCTGTGTCAGGACTTAGAAACCGAGCAAGGTTCTGAGTAATGCAAGGCGAGTTTGGTGGTAGAGAGGAATAGTTAGTTATGCTCATACAAGACTTGACCGAGAAGCAACCAGAGCTGCTTTTTTGGTACTTTCATTATGATACTTTTTATGAACTACGATTTGCCTAATAGGAATTTGTTATTTGTTGTTTAGTCACTAAGTAGTGTCCAACTTTTTTGCAACCCCATAGACTGTATGTAGTCTGCCAGGCTCCTCTGTCCATGGGATTTCCCAGGCAAGAATGCTGGAGTGGGTTGCCATTTCCTTTTCCAGGGGAGCTTCCTGACCCAGGAATCAAACCCTAGTTTCCTGCTTTGGCAGACGGATTCTTTATTACTGAACCACCAAGGAAGACCTAATAGGAGTTGGAAAAAAACTAATATTTTTATGATGCAAGGTGTTCTTTTTAATGTATAATGTTTTAACCTTTCCTAAACGCATCAGTAGTTTGCACTTAATATGAAAGTATAAGGAAATTGCTGCCTAGATTCCATTATATCATGACTGACTTTGGACATGTTTCCCTTATTTATGGGCGACATTCATATTAAGTTATATTCATTAAGTAAACTTAGAATGTATTTAGCAAATATTTGAGTGGCTCTGGTACAGTAGACAAGAGGGGCACTGGCACTGTTCTTTGGGAGCAGGGGGCATAGAATAGTGAAACACTAGTTACAGTGAGTGTATTCGGCTTGGTGTAGGGTGTATTAGACTCATTGGAAAAGACCTAGATGCTGGGAAAGATGAAGGCAGGAGGAGACGGACGACAGAGGATGAGATGCATGGGTTTGAGCAAGCTTTGGGAATTGGTGATGGACAGGGAAGCCTGGCATGCTGCAGTCCATGGGGTTGCAGAGTCAGACATGACTGAGTGACTGAACTGAGGGTGTATTGGAAGGGGCACCTACTACAGTTGAAGAAGAGATAGAGGAAGCTAGCCTGGAGGGTGTTGCCCAGCCTAGACCTGTAGGAAGATTAAGAGAGAATGGAAATAGAAGAGTTGAATAAGAGATAGAGGAAGCTAGCCTGGAGGGTGTTGCCCAGCCTACACCTGTAGGAAGATTAAGAGAGAATGGAAATAGAAGAGTGATTTCTCTTAGGTAGAGGGGATAGCATGGGTGAAGGACTGAATGTTAGGGCATTACAAATTTGAGCAGCTTAAAGTTCATTGCAGAGGATTGGTAGATTGTGAAGATGGCTCAACTGGAAATGCGGCTGACATGATGAGAGCAGTTAGTGACACAGGGCCCCATGGGTGATGCTTTAGGCTTTGAATTTTTGTCCTGAGTGCACTGGGGAGCTGTCGAAGAACTTTGAGTGGGTTGTGAGGTGACTTTCTTTAATGTGAAACATTATTGGATGATCTTGAGAGTTGCCTGGGTATGTGGGTATGATTGTGTGTCTGGTGAGAGAGAATGCGGTGTTTGTATGTTTGTGGCATGTTGCCAAGTCCAGAGGTACAGAAGACTTGGGAGGTGTGTCTGTGAGCCAGGGAGAATGGAGAGACGCCATTGAGGAGGTATCTTGGCTTTTCCCTTCATGAACGTGAAGGTGAGTGTGTTCTGTAAAAACTTTAGTCAGCATTGCACTCCTTGGAAGCTACAGGTCTGTAAAGTCAGCTAGCCAGGGCCCACACCCAGCCCTTTGCAGAGAAGCCTCTTAGAATGTTCTGGCACTAGCTGACTAAAGGCAGTTCCTTTAGGATTGCTCTTCTCTCCAGTGACTTAGGCTGTAGAATTTGCTGCCCAGCATTATCCACCCAGGACACTAGTCGGGGTTGGTTGAAAGAGCAGAGCTTTCAGGTGGGTCTTGTGGTAATGCAGTTAGAAAGGAGAATGCCAGGAGGAGCAGCAGTGCAAATATGTTAGTGCTGAGAACACATACTGTTTCTAGTTTTATAATGTGAAATTGTGTGGAGGTAATTAAGGTACTGTGTTACAGAGAGATCAGTGGGAAGCTTTGCTACCTTGCAAATTGTTGAAGATTTATCTCTTTATAAAATTTGGAAGATGTTTGTGTAGCTCATAATTGTTTTCAGAGTTAATGACCATAAACAATTTTTTCCCTGAAAATTTTTAGTGAAATACAAGCATGAGCATTTTCTTGGCTTATTTTAGGCATTCAGTAATCATGCAGAAATCAGGCTGGTTTGTGATTGTCAAATCTGAAATGAAATAGTCAATTGGTGCATTTTCTTTGGTTGAAATACAGATACATGTAAAAGCACTTTTAAATTATATAGATATAAGTGGTATTCATTGAAACAGTGTGCTGAGGAATATAGAGTCTTCACAAATGTTTTCAGAAGTTCAAAGAGTAGACCTGGAATATTATATTAAAAAAAAAGATACGAAGGAAAGAAGAATATACTGAGTATATTATAGGTTAATAGGATAATTAATTAGGATGGGGAAAGGTGGACTTTTTTTTTTCTAATTCTACTTATTAAGTATAAATACCTAATTAAAACTATTGATATTCTGCCTTTACAATTGGAGACAGTCTCAATCATGGTGTTATTTAATGGCAACTTTGAGAAGTATGATTTTTTTTGTAAAGAAATTTAAAGTATGGTAGATACAAATGTTCAGTCAGATACTTAGGGAATAATGGAGTGTTTTAGATACGGGATTTATTAGGTAAAAGTCTCATTGTTTTGATAAAAAGACATTCATGATTTATTTTCTAATGAATCAGGTCATAAAAGAAATATTACATGGGTACATTTTCTTTAGGGAAATAGATTTTATTAGTGTTTCATGTTTGTGATCTATTCTGTTGAGAAGCATTCTGCTTACCAACTAGATCTGCTAAATAATGATGATTTTTAAATAAAGATGGGATTAGAGCAGAGATCAAGAGTAATTTTACAAAATAAATTCTGTCCCTGAATTGGTTACTAGTAGAAAGTTGATTCAGCCAAGACACTGACTAGTTAGATGAAACAGAGGTTATTTGTTTTTATTATTTCTTTTATTGTCTCTGAGATCAGGCTTTGGGAATTGGTATAAAACTCTGTTTCTGTCACTCTGAGTTATCTGCCAAGTATGCTTGGCTCCTGGCAGTGTGTGGCCCTCTTGCTCACATTCGGTTTTGATTTTTCAGTTTGTCTTCCACTTGGAACATGTTGCCACGCTTCACCCAGCTTAACCTGGGCTTTTAAATTCCATGTGAACACAGCATGATTCAGTAGTGATTCAGTAGTTAATCAGTAGAATGTTCATTCCAGTGATGTCACTAATTATCCATTTGATTAGAAAACCCCTCCTTAAACATTCTCTTAAACACAAAGCTGCTCATTTGTGCAGTTTTATTCTAAATTTTTTTAGGGCTTCTCTGGTGCCTCAGTGGTAGAGAAGCTGCCTGCCATTGCAGGAGATGCAGGTTGGATCCGTGGGTCAGGAAGATCCCCTGGAGAAGGAAATGGCAACCCACTCCAGTATTCTTGCCTGGGAAGTCTCATAGACGTGGTGGGCTACGGTTTGTGGGGTTACAAAAGAGTTAGACATGAGTTAATGACTAAGAAACAACAGACTTTTTAAAACAAGATTTTATGTTTTTAGAGCAGTTCTAGGTTCAGAGCAAAACTGAAAGTAAGGTACAGAGATTTCCCATATACCCCTTGTTCCATCCAGGCACAGCCTCCCTTGTTATCAGCATCTCCACCACAGTGGTATGTTTATAACAGTGGTGAATCTACTGCGACAAGTCTTTATCACCAGAGTCCACGGTGTATACTACAGCTCACACTTGGTGGTGTACGGTTTATGGTTTTGGATGACTGTATAGTGACATGTGTCTATTATAGTGCATAGAGTAGTTTTCACTACTGTAAAGATCCTCTGTGCTCTACCTGCTCATTGCTCCCCCCTCCCATCCCCTGTCAACCACTCATCTTTTTACTCTCTCTGTAATTTTACCTTTTACAGAATGTCATATAGCTGGAATCATGCAGTAGGCAGCCTTTTCAGGTTGGCTTCTTTCACTTAAAATATGCATTCAGGTTCTTCATGTCTTTTTGTGGCTTGATAGCTCTTTTTTTTTTAAAGCACTTAAAAGGTTCGATTGTCTGGAGGTATCAGTTGATCCATTCACCTACTGAAGGACGTCTTGGTTGCTTTTGCTGCTGCTGCTGCTAAGTCACTTCATTCATGTCCGACTCTGTGTGACCCCATAGACGGCAGCCCACCAGGCTCCCCCATCCCTGGGATTCTCCAGGCAAGAACACTGGAGTGGGTTGCCATTTCCTTCTCCAGTGCATGAAAGAGAAAAGTGAAAGTGAAGTCGCTCAGTCTGTCCGACTGTTAGCGACCCCATGGACTGCAGCCCACCAGGCTACTCCGTCCATTGGATTTTCCAGGCAAGAGTACTGGGGTGGGGTGCCATTGCCTTCCCCGTGGTTGCTTTTAAGTGTTGACAATTACAGAAGTAGCTGCTGTCAGTATCCGTGTGCAGGTTTTTGTGGACATCAGTTTTCAGCTCCTTTGGGTAAATGTCAAGGAGTCACGCAGTTTTACTTGGCATCTTTTGAATTTGGTGTGCATCTGAAGATGCAAAATGATTTAAATGAAGTATTCATGTGTGTGTGTGTGTGTGCGCGCTCACATGTGCTCACTTATGTCTGACTGTGATGCTGTGGACTGTAGTCCACCAGGCGGCTCTCTTCATAGGATTTTCCTGGATAATCCTGAATACTGGACTAGGTTGCCATTTCCTCCTCTAGGAGATCTTCCCAACCCAGGGATTGAACCCTTGTCTCTTGCATTTCCAACATTGGCAAGCAGATTCTTTATCACTGCACCGCTTTGGAAGCCCATTCACTGTCAGTATGTTTATCTCTCTGTTTGCCCCATTTTCCTGATTACATTTAGGGTATTCAGAAAATACAAAATTTGCCCTTTGATGTGATGGAACACAGATAATTTTTTTTTTTTTTTTTAATGAAAACATGGTCTTTGTTTACATTGTTTTGAGTCAGTGGCTTTTTAGAGTTAGATCCAGTTAACAGTATAGGACATAATGCTTTTTTGGTATAATGCTTTTCTCCTCCCCATTCACTACTCTCAGTGTGCCTGCCCCCCCCCCCCGCAAAAAAGGCAAACCCAGTTGTTTGTATGGTGAAAAGTTTTGACAAAATCTCTTTCGTAGTCCTTAATTGGTTATTAACACAAATTAACCAGAAACTAGAAAAATCAGAGGGCTAAGAATTCTTTGAATATATACAGTTCTTAAAAAAACCCAGTGTATTAAATATTTATTGAGGGCAGAGTATGAAGAGGGTGAGAGCTAATATTTGAATTTATTAGGTCATGAGGAGGTCGTGTCTGTGCAAACTGATGCAAAGTTTTGAACTACCGCAATAATTATAGATCAAGATTGAAGTTAAATATTCTTTTTCTTTTTGAAGAAAGGTTAAGTTCAGTATCTCAACAAACCCACATGTAGGAAGTTGGCCAGTCACAACTCAAAACTTTTATTAACATAATTTTAATGAGACACTTAAATTGTTCAGATTCAGCCTTGTTGTGGGACTTTGTGCCAGAGTGGTTTGCAAAAGAAAGCCTTCATTCCACCTGGGTGGATGACTGATATCATTCTGTTCTGCTAGGGGGTTTGAGAAATAAGCTGATCCTGCTTTGGATTGGGTCCCTAGGTAACAAAATGATGTTGAATGAGATAATAAGGAAGAAATTTTCTGTGTGTGTTAAATGCAGAAGGGAAGTTAAGGAGCTTCATTTGAAGTTTTTAAATAATCAAAATCTAAGACTGTATTCTAGAATTGTGTGTCCAGTATGGTAGCCACTAGCTACATATAGCTATTAAAATTCATATTAATTAAAATTAAATAAAAATTCAATTTTCAGTTACACTAGCTGTATTTTAAGTAATGTTTTTCAATAGCTGGTGGCTACCCCATTGGGGAACACATATATAGAATACTTTATCCTCCTGAAAAGTTCTGTTGGATAATGCTCTTCTAGAATGTTGACGTGAGAGGCAGCCAGGATTTTCAAGCCTGTTTTCTTTTGTTCTAGTTGTAAAACTAGAACTTTATTAAGATAAAGTTGACTTTCAAGTGTATTTACTTGAGTTCTTTAGATCCGTGTTTTCTCATATTCTAAAAATGTGAGGCTTGTTTAATTTAGCTCTTTTTCTTTTTCCAGCTCTAACATACTTTATTTCTAAAGGGAGAAGCACTGCTATTGTTAATTCAGATTAACAAAGGAAGTGCTCCTTTGGTCATTTTTGGGAATTAAAATTTCAGTATAAGTTAGTCTATAATTTGAACTTTTTTTTTCATGTTAGCTTTTGGGTCAGTCATCTTTGCCCCTTTCTTACCTTTATTAAACTGGCAACCTCAGAGGCCTATGCAGGGAGGTGTTGGACTAATAGAGAATCTTTTTTTTTTTTTCCCTCTTTAATGAGAATTTTTGAAGGTATGCACTTTGGACTGTGACTTTTGTAGATTCACAAATGTGAATCTCATATGATAGCTTTTGATATGTGATCAGAGATAAATGCATTAGATTTTCTGATAAATTCAAGTCTCTATATTCAGAGGAAGGTGGAGTGTGTCTTGGATTATCCAGAAGCATTGGGCAAACCCACACTGATCTGTGACTCAGTGGACTGAGGAAATAGCACAAGATGAATGAAAATGTCATGTCATTCCTTGAGGCCTGGGGCAGAGCTGCAGGGAGTGCTGGACGTCTGAGATTATGGCTGCAGCTGTTCACTAGAGGAAGGAAGAATGCAGTAGGAAGAAGATGTAGTACTGGCTAACTGCATCTGTTCATTCTAGTGGACCGAGTGTCCTGTATCAGAAGACAGGTGCAGTTTTCTATTAGGGCAGAAGAATGTTCTGGGAAAGATCATGGACCGCAACTGTGACCAGTCTGGTGTGGGGAGAAGGGAAGCAGGGGCAGACCACGCCGCAGAACCTTGGCAGTGGGCAGGCTCTGCTTAGCCTCACTGCTGCCTCGTTGAAGTCCTGGTAAAGAGTGAGGTTGGTGGTGTTGCACTTGGGACTTTCGGGGGAATACCTTTTCTGATTTCTTCCTGCTTAGGTGGACTGATGTGGAGTAACAGTTATTCATGTCTTATCTGTCTCTCGGACTCACATACACTGGTAAGTTGAAGTGCGTTTATATAAATAATCACACTCTTTAGCCACACTTCTGGAAGAAGTATTTTAGCCATTCAAAAGTATTGGAGATATTCTTCCAGCAGTCAAGTTCTTGGGCCAGACGTGGTTTTCTTACATGTTTGTGCTGGTAACATTCCTGAACACAGTGTGAGAAGGTTCCTCTAGATGGATGGATACCTAATGAGAAGAATGGGGCAGGAATTTGGAGACTATGGATTGGATGGGGGCTTTGCATATCATTTAAATGGCAAGCCACTCCGGTACTCTCGCTTGGAAAATCCCATGGACAGAGGAACCTGGTAGGCTACGGTCCATGGGGTCTCAAAGAGTCGGACACTTCTGAGCGACTTCACTTTGACTTTCCATACTTTCACAGTCTCCACCTATTTCAGGTCATTGTTTTTCAATTTCAACCCTTTCTAGAATATCTTATATAGATACATGTGCTGGCAACATTCTCCTGAATTTTTTTCAGCATAACGAGTGAGGCAAAATAGATCGAATAATATCAGATCAGATCAGTCGCTCAGTCGTGGCTGACTCTTTGCGACCCCATGAATCGCAGCACGCCAGGCCTGCCTGTCCATCACCATCTCCCGGAGTTCACTCAAACTCAATATCTATTGAGTTGGTGATGCCATCCAGCCATCTCATCCTCTGTTGTCCCGTTTTCTTCCTGCCCCCAATCCCTCCCAGCATAGAGTCTTTTCCAGTGAGTCAACTCTTCACATGAGGTGGCCAAAGTACTGGAGTTTCAGCTTTAGCATCATTCCTTCCAAAGAACACCCAGGGCTGATCTCCTTTAGAATGGACTGGTTGGATAATATAATCATTCTTAAGGGCCTAGGTTGACTTAAGGGCCTAGGTGTATTAACCTGCAAGAAATAATAAACTGGAGGTGGGAGTAAGTGTGGTGTATTTCAATGTATGTTTTTAGATTTATGATTTTTTCAGTGTCTGTCCTAGCAATGGATGGACTGTATTCCTTTTCTTTAGATGTCATTGAAATCCAGAAAACCAGGTTTTTCAAGTCATTGTGTTTGCATATAAAACTTTGCATGTTATACAAAATCTTCACAGTGTATGATCCTATACATTTTTATCTAGTTTGCCTTTCCCTTTTAGTATAACACAAAACCTCTAAAAATAAAGGTGTGTTTTTGCATGTTGATCCACACAAATCCTTGCCTGAGGACCTTTCGGTTTATTCCTTTATTGATTAGGAGGGACATAGTCATGTACTCTCTGAGGACTATATTCCCTGTATCTGTATAGATCACTGTTAATTAGCTTTTCCTGTTGTCCATGTCACTCCTCCCACCCCACAGTACTGTAGCACTTTTAAGATGTGTTTAAACTGTGCATTTTACTTGTAAAGCTAATCTTTGTCTTTGCTAAATGTGGGACAGGATCTAATGGAACAGTTGCTGTAACTTAAACTGATAAAGATACAGTCTTGAATAAAAGCGTGGAGTGTTACATGCTGTACTCTTAAGAGTCTGTTTGGGGGTTTGCAATCTGAATAATATCAGTATGTATTAATTTAGAAAATGATAGCCACAGAAAATCTTTTCTGTGGAAGTTTGTCCTTAAAGGCTGTATTTTTTTTTCTCTTTGGTTTTAAACTGTGTGGTGACTAGATATTTATGATTCCATAGTTGAACATCCCCTAGGTTTACCTGAATGGTTTTCATTGTAGATAAATTACTTACATTGAATGTGTTTTTGGTTGGAGTTAGGGACAGGAAGAATGGACTGTTCTGGTTTTGTGTTTAACTTTGGGATGCAGAAAACTCACTGGACAGACCTGTATCAGACACCTGATTTGGAGGTGAGTTGGAAGAGTAAGGACACACAAAGTGGTCAAGGGGGAAACTGGCTTGCAGGGAGGAGGAGGGTGGGGAAACGTGTTAATCAGGAATGAAGATACTTTGTGGTCACCAACTGCTAGTCAAAATATGAGGCGACCACAGTTGTAAGGTGTTGAGAAACTAATGTGAACAGGTGGTGTGGGTGAGATTAAAGAAAACATTCTGTTTTTTCTTGAAGTGTAGGGTGTGAGTCCCTAGGGGTCTTAGAGAAAAGTGCTAAAGATCATAGGATGAGAGCTGTCGTGTAAATTCCAAACTGAAGTTAGTGGAAGTGGCAGCTGGCTTCAGCAGGGTTGGTGTTCCATCTGTTAGAACCCCATCTTCTGCGAAGCCTCACAGTACCTTCTCAAAGGCGAGTACTTCATGCTGTCTCTGCCGCAGGTGTCTCTCTTTGAGAGTCTGCTTTCTTTCATTATTGGTGTTGCCACAACCAAGTTCATGCCTTGGAGGTATTTTTCTTTTTCCTTTTCAACCTCCAAGCCTGATGAGGAGAGTTCGATGTTTTGCTCATTACCTGCTTTATTTGCTGTTCTTGGGGGAAGAAAATCACAGCCCTTCTGTTTTAAAAGATTTTTCAAGAATACACATGGGGGAAATTACATTAAATTTTGAAGAATTGTAGTGTTGGTTGGGGCATAAGACATTTTTTTATTTGCTGAGAGGCCAATGAAGGGCTCCTCTCTCATTCAGCCTGTTTGTTGTTTTGTCGCTAAGTCGTGTCTGACTTTTGCCATCCCATGGACTGTAGCCTGCCAGGCTCCTCAGTCCATGGCATTTCCCAGCCAAGAAAGAATACTGGAGTGTGTTGTCATTTCCTTCTCCAGGGGATGTTCCTGTCCCAGGGATCAAACCAGTGTCTCCTGCATTGGCAGGTGATGTTTTACCACTGAGCCACTGGGGAAGCCTTCAGCCAACCTAGGCCCTTCCAAAATGCCTCCAAAGATGAAGGGCATGCTGATCTCTTATCTTCAGAGAACCATCTGAGCTCAGTGGCTGGGTATGGCTTTGAAATCAAAGACCTGGTTTGAAAACTTGAGTTTATAAGTTTCTGCTTGATTTTGGGTGGTTTACCTTTTTTGCCTCTTTTTGTTTAAAAAAGAATACCCCAGCGTTGCTTTGATGTTTAGTGAACTAATGCCTGTCAAGCCCTTTGGCACAGTGCCCGACCAGGGTAGTTACATTTATTAAGGGCTAACTTCTCAGCCTTGAATGAAGGAGCATTGGTGGCAGATTAATAGATGCAGAACTGTCTTGCTTCAGCTGGCAGTTTGCATTTATGGTAATCTCCAGACCAGTTCCACATCGTTAGTTGATGAGGTTTCTGACTGGACTTAAGCTGGTTTGGCCGTTTTCCAGAGCCTTGTTCAGCAAGCATTGCTAAGTACTCTATTGTGTGTCTTGAGCTCTGCTAGGCATGTTATGCCCTGTTCTGGCTTCCGCTCTAAGAAAGCTCACAGTGTGGAAGGGGTGGCAGACAGTAAATGAGCAAAACACCCTGCAGAAGGTGCTGTAGAGATGATCACAGAACTGTGAGAACACTGACAGGGCATCTTTCCAAGCCTGGGAGCGGGGCATGGCCAGGAGGGCTTCTCTGAGAAGGTGGCGCTTCAGCTGGCAGTAAAAGATGCGCAGGGGTTAACTGCAGGGAGAGGTGAGGAAGGGCTGTCCAGGCAGGGGGAGCAGCTTATGCAAAGACAGGGAGGAGTGAGAATGCAAACTGAATTCAGAGAATGGCTGACTCAGTTCAGGATGCTAGCTGCATTTATGGAAGAAGGCACGTGAACCTGAGGGGATGAGCAGGGGCCAGTCAGGAACCTGCTTGATTGTTGGGCTGTTGAATTTAGATTTTATCCTGGAAGCCGTTGGTACCATTTAAGGATTTTAAGTATGGATGGCAGATGATATTTATGTTCCAGGAAATTTACCCTGACCACAGTGTGGAGGAGAATTGGAGAGTATAAGCATAGAAGCAGAATCTAGTTAGAGCGCTTAAGCCTTTTTGGGCTGTGGATCTCCTTGGCAATCTGGTGAAGCCTGCAGACCCCTTTTTGGGATAATGCATAAAGTAAAACATGACGATCACAAAGGAAACCAGTTAGATCTAAATGCACTTCTACCTGTGGACTGTAGAGTCTGTGAACCCTAGATAAAGCAACTCTGAGTGCATGCTCTAGTAGGAGAGCTGCAAATGAATGTAGGCTAAAAATGGTGTATTTGGGCTGTGATAACAAAATGCCATAGACTGGGTGGCTTGTAAACAACAGAAGTTTATTTCTTGCAGTCCTGGAGCTGGAAGTTCAAGACCACAGCACAGGTGGATTTGGTGTCTGATGAGAGCCAGCTTCCTCATTTTTGCTGTCTTCTTGTTATAACCTTCCATGGTGGAAGGGATGAGGGACTTCTCTCCAGCTGCTTTTAAAAGGGTATTGATCCGTGATCTGAGCAGAGCCCTCATGATCCAGTTGTTTCCCAAAGGCCTCATCTCCGAACACCATCACACTGGGCATTAGGATTCAACATGTGAGTGCTGGGGAGGCACAAGCATTTCACTCCGTAGCACTGGGGCAGTGAGGACCGAAGAGGAGGGCTGAGTGTAAGAGCAGAGACAGGTCGGTTGGGGGATGGGGTAGCGGGGGCATGGAAAGGAAAAGAGAGGCAGCAAGACTTCTGACGTGGGCCATTGGGTAAAAGATGGTCAGTCACATATAGTGGGTATAGAAGTTCTGCCTACACACTGGTTAGCTTTTGAAAGGTCCTTTGTGAATTCATTTATGTGTAAGTCCAATGTGAAAGTATAGAAGCAACCTCTAATGCAGCTCTCAGTTGTGTGAAGTCTGGTTTGATAGAAGAAAGTTTATACTTTGAAACTTCTTAAGTTGAAGTGATTCCTTCTGAAAGATGATGAGCAGGTTGTGGGAAAGGCATGATTAACTTTAGAAATGTTGAGTATGCATTTTGATGAATTAGCATGTCAGTATATTTTTATCATATTTTAAAAATTGAGGTATAGTTGATATATCACATTAGTTTCAGGTGTACAGCATTATATTTGCTATTTGTAGATATTGCAGAATGATCCCACAGTAACTCTAGTTAACATCCATCACCATACATAGTTATAAAATTATTTTTCTTGTGATGAGAACTTTTAAGGTCTACCTTTTGGCAAATAAATACATAATACAATATTAATAACTGTAGTCACCCATGACATTGTTTATAACTGAAGTTTGCACCTTTTGACCCCCTCGCTCATTTCACCACCTCTCACCTCCTACTACCACCAACTGCCAATCTGTTCTGTATGTGTTACCTTTTTTTCCCCTAAAGATTCCACATGTAAGTAAGAGCATACAGTATTTGTATTTTTCTCTCTGACTTATTTTCATTTAGTATGATGCCCTCAGGGTCCATCCACGCTGTTGCAAGTGGCAAGATTTCATTCTTTGGTATGTATGCATGTGTATGTATATATTCATCAATGGATGAGTGAACAAAGAAAGTGTGTGTGTGTATGTATGACAGCTTAGGTTGTTTCTGTGGCTTGGCTATTGTAAGTGATACTGCAGTGAACATGGAGTGCACATCTTTTTGAATTACTGTTTTCATTCTCTTTAGATAAACACCTAGGAGTGGAAATGCTGGATCATATGTGGTATATCAATCTTTTAATTTCTTGAGGAAGCCCTGTACTGTCTTCCATAACATTTACACCAATTTACGTTCCCACCAACATTGTACAAGGGTTCCCTTTCCTCCATGTCCTTGCCAACATTTGACAGTTCTTGTCTTTGTGATAGTAGCAGTTCTGAATGGTGTGATATGCTACACCAATCACATTGTGATTTTGATTTGCTTTTCCCTGATGACTAGTGATGTAGAGCATCTTTTCATGTTCCTGTTGGCTGTCTGTATGTCGTCTTTGGAAAAATGTTCACATCTTTTTAATTGAATTGTGTTTTTTTGGTATTGAGTCATGAGTCCTTTATATATTTTGGGTGTTACCTCCTTATCAGATATATGATTCGCAAATATTTTCTCCCATTTGTAAAGTGCCTTTTCATTTTGTTACTGATTTCCTTTGCTATGTAGAAGAGGCTTTTTAGTTTGATATAGACCCACTTATTTATGTTTTCCTTTTATTATACCTTTTTTTAACATAAACATTTTATTGAAGTATAACATTCATAGTGAAAAATGCATAACTCTTAAGTGTCTAGTGAAATGAATTTTCACAAAGTGAATATTCACAAATATTCACAAAGTGAATGTAACGAGGGCTTGTATCAAGAATTAGCATTCCTGCCCGTAAGAAGCCTGCCCTTCAGTCACTGCTCCTCCTTAGGGATAATCACTATTCTGACTTCTAAAGCTATAGATTATCTTAACAATTTTTTTCTTCTTAAATCTTTTTCTACTTTTTTTTTTTTTTTTATTGAGGCCTAACTTTGTTTATGGCACACATTTTAAGTGTACACTTCGATGAATTAAAGTAATTTTTTAGAGCAGCTTTAAATTCAAAGCAAAGTTGAGCAGGAGATACAGAGAGCTCCTCTATTTCCTTTGTCCCCACATGTGCTTGTCAGCATCCCCCGCTAGAGTGGTATCCTAGTCACTGTCAGTGAAGGTGCGTTGACACAATCATTGTCAAAAGTCCACAGCTGCTGTTAGGGTTCTCTCCTGGTGGTTTTACATTCTGTGGGTTTTGGCAGGTGTATGATGACATGTATGTGTCTTTACAGTAGCATATAGGACGGTTTCACTGTCCAGAAAATCCTCTGTGTTAGGGCCTGTTCATTTCTCTATCCTCTAGCAGTCATTAACCTTTTTATTGTCACCATAGTTTTGCTTTTTCCAAAATGTCATGTACTATTTGGAATCATGCAGTTAATAGTCTTTTTAGATTGACTTCTTTCACTTAGGAATATGCTTGAAAGCTCATTTCTCTTTAGCAAAATGATACTCCATTGTTTGATGTATGAGTTTTTTTATCCATTTATCCACTGAAGGACATCTTGATTGCTTCCAAGTCTTGGCATTTATAAATAAAGTTGTTGATCAACATTTGTGTGCAAAGTTTTATGTAGACGTAAGTTTTCGAATTGGTGAATGTCAAGGAGTGTGATTGCTGGAAATGAGTATGTTTAGTTTGAATGTTTAGTTTGGAAGGAACTGCCCAACTGCTTTTTCAAAGTGGCTGTACCATTTTGCTTTCCCATCGGGTGAATAGGAGGTTCTGTTGCTGCATATCGTTCCCAGCAGTTGATGTCATTGTTTTGGATTTTGGCCATTCTAAGAGGTGTATTTCGGAATCTTGTTTTAATTTGCAGTTCCCTTGTGACATTTCAGATGCTTCTTTTCCATCTGCATATCTTCTTTGGCGAGGTGTCTGTGTAGATCTCATGCCTGGGTTTTGTATAGCCACTGCCTGCCCAGGTTGAATAGGCTCACGTTCTGGCACCCCAGCAGGAGTCTCCTTGTGTCCTACCCTAGTTGATAACCCCAACTTACTCTGATTAGTTTTGTCTGTGTTTGAATGTTACGTAAATGGAATCATATGGAATTTACGCTTCTGTGTTTGGCTTCTTTCCCTCAGCAGTGTAACTCTTGAGATTCATCTACATTTGTGTAAGAGAGGTCGTGATTTTTCACTGCTTTGTGCTACTCTGTCGAATGCTCACGTAACTTATCTGTTCCACTTTTTAGAGTTTTTTGGTGGGGGGGTACTCTGGATAATGGTGCTGTGAACATTCTTGCACATATCTTTTGGTGGACATAGGCACGCATTTCTTTTGCTTTTTCACCCAGCAGTAGAGTTGTTGGGTTACAAGATGTTTGTTTAAATTAGTAGATACTGCCAGTTTTCTAAAGTGATTGTGTCAGTTTACAGTACTGTCACCTGCGTGAGAATTTTGGTTATTTCACATCTTCATCAATACTTAATATAGTTTTGATATCGTCTTCATCAATACTTGATGTTGTAAAGAGACATCAATACTGTCTCTTTCTACTTAGTTGTGTAGGGTTGCAGCAATATGATTTTAACTTGCATTTTCCTCATGACTGATGAAATTGAGTATCTTTCTTTGTTGGCCATTTGGCTAAAACTTGTTATGAAGTGCCCGTTCAAACCGTTTTTTTTTTTTTAAATTGTGTTGTCTACTTTCTCTTCTTCATTTATAGAGGTCCTTTATGTATTCTGGATACAAGCCCTTTTTCAGATAGCATGTAAAGATATCTGTAGTTTTATAGGATCTTTTAATTGCTTTTTTTTTAATTTGAAAAAGAATGTATACATACAGTAAAAAGCTTGAACAACAGAGATGAATATGCACTGAAAGGGCTGTCTTCTTCCTACACCCTATTCTTAGTTTCACTTTCTGGTGAGAATTATGGTTAAGGTTCTTGAGTATCCTTCCAGAAGTTTCCTGTGCATGCACTACATTTGCCCCCCTTTCCCCCTAACACTAATAGTAGTAGTAAACTGCACACTATTCTTTACCTTGCCTTTTTTACTTAATATATCTTGGCGTTCTCCCCAAAGTAGCATATGCATTTCAAGTTGCTTTTTTAAATGGCAACACAGTATTCCAGTAGATGGATAGAGTCTATTTTTAGCCAGGCTATCTAATCACTTCTTGGTGGGTATTATTATTGTTTCTGTTACTACTACTCCTACTGCTATGCTAGGAAAATGGTATCCGGTATATTGAATTTTTAGGACTTATGGACCATCCCAATGTGTAAATGCCTTAGGTGTTCAAATTTTAGGGCTGTGCCATTTAGGGTGACATGAGTGCTTAGGTCATAGCTAAAGCCAGTAGAGCAATTAGGATCACACAGGAAGTGCTGTTAGACCAATGGTTCTCCCAAGTACAAACGGGGTTGTCAGAATTATTTTGTAAGTCTTTTCTAAAAATCACATCACTGCTGCTTCTCCCAGCTCCAGTTTAGTGGATCTAAGGTGGGATTTGTGCAGTTCATTCTTGCCTTTTTTTCTTATCCCTTGACTGTTATCCCATCCTAAAGGAAATCAGTACTCAATATTCATTGGAAGGACTGATGCTGAAGTTGCAACTCCAATACTTTGGCCACCTGATGCGAAGAATTGACTCATTTGAAAAGACTATGATGCTGGGAAAGATTGAAGGTGGAAGGATAAGGGGATGACAGAGGATGAGACAGTTGGATGACATCACAACTCAATGGACATGAGTTTGAGTAAACTCCAGGAGTTGGTGATGGACAGGGAGGCCTGGTGTGCTGCNGACTATGATGCTGGGAAAGATTGAAGGTGGAAGGATAAGGGGATGACAGAGGATGAGACAGTTGGATGACATCACAACTCAATGGACATGAGTTTGAGTAAACTCCAGGAGTTGGTGATGGACAGGGAGGCCTGGTGTGCTGCACTCCATGGGGTCTCAGAGTCAGACACGACTGAGCTACTGACCTGAACTGACTGTTGGCACCCCTGTGTATCGCTTTCCTTTTGAGATCCAGTTATATAGAATGAGATGATAGCTGAGGATGGAACCCTGACAAGTGGAGTAGGTGGAGCTTGGGAAGGGGGATGGTTGGACAGCGGAGAAGTCAGGTCAGTATAGGTTCTCTGAAACCAAGAGTCGGGATGGTGCGATGAGGAAGTGGTGGGAGCGTCATGCTGCAGAGTGGCCCATAAGATGATGATTGGTGCTCTCTGCTGCTTAAGAGTGCTAGAAGAGTTTAAGTATCGCCTTTCAGTCACGTCGTGCGTCTCAGCGGTTTTCTTGTCCAGCGTGGCACTAAGGCACTTTTTGTGGAAAATTGTTGTAATTATGTTCCACGTGTACCCAAAATTAACAGCTTCTGTTAATGATCCAAGAAGCCAGTAATCCTGAATTAAGAAACTTTTCTTGCATCTGTTTATAATTTTGGTTTCTTTTAATTCTCTTCCAGTAATAATTTGTTTTTAGGTTATATTAAAAAAAACTTGAACTTCTTATGTCTTAGACTTTAAGATGTACTTTGATTTGTCCTTGTAGTCTCTGGGTTCTGGTGGACAAGATGGCATTCATTTCATCTGTCTTGATACTTTACTTAATTTTGTAGATTTTAATCCTCCTTACTCAACTTTGGTTTTTCTAGAAGGTCTATTTAGTCTTCACTTTCACCCCTTTAAATACTCAGATGTCTTTTCTGAAGTCGTTCCAATTATATGTTGTATTTTTGAAGTACATCTTTGTTGTTGAAGACACTGGATAGATACATTCTCTCTAGTCCCCTCTCCCCCCCATATGTGAGGATGGTGTAGAAAGAAACTGTGTGGGAGGTAATAAAATTTGTTTCTTAAAAATAAATTTCAGTGTATATATTTAGGAAAAATTAGGTGAGATATGAAGTAATGTGTGGGGCATACTTCTTGGTTTATACTCTTCTATTCATGGTTATGGTTGTATGGGTTGGTATGACACAGAAGAGAGTACGTATGAGTCCGTACATAGTGTGATTTAGAGTTAAGGCTGAGCTGCATTTTTCAGGCATTATGAAAATGTGATTTTGCTGCATGTTATTTGCTGTTAAATCTTCCGTTTATTTAGCTATAAGACCGCTGTATTATGATTTTTAGGAATTATAAGCATTTCGGCACATGAATTCTGCAATCAAGGACAGTTGGGTCATTGAATATTTAGGTGAGCTCTTATAAAATTTTATACTGCCCTGTTAATTATTTACTGGAAGAGAATTAGAAGTAAGTATGTTGATGTTAAATGTGTGTCCATGGTAAATACACAAAGATACTCTTTAAATTTATTTAAAATTATGTGAGTGAGTGAAAGTTGCTTAGTCATGTCTGACTCTTTGTGACCCCCATGGACTATATAGTCCATGCAATTCTCCAGGCCAGAGTACTGGAGTGTGAAGCCTTTCCCTCCTTCAGGAGATCTTCCCAGTCCAGGAATCGAACCGGGGTCTTTGGCATTGCACTCAGATTCTTTACCAGCTGAGCTACCAGGGAAGCCCTTAAAATTATGTGGATATAGTATAATAGTCTCATAAGTATATTGGCAACTTGCTGTTGCTGCATTTTAGAATTACCAGGCTGAAGCCCTTTTGACTTCCTGGTGCTTTACAATGTGCAGACTGACAGGAAGGTCCAGTTATTGCCTGGATCTGCAGACAAGGTGGGCTTGCGCAGTGTTTTAACCCAGAAAGATTAGAAAGGTGGTGCTTGATCTCTTGGCTTAGAATTTGATGCATGTATGAAGTGCAGCTGCTGCTATTTGTTTCAGCTAAAACCTCGGGATTACCGTTTTCTAGTTACGAAAGAGATTGAAAATTTTTGACTATGGCCTTAATATTACATTATTAAATGTAGAAAGTAAGTTTCAATTGCTTTATCTTTTTTTTGCTTAATTTTTTTATATTGAGATAATTCACATACTGTAAAATTCATCCTACTTGGTCTTAGTGTATAATCCTTTTTATTTGTTGCTGGATTTGGTTTGCTAGAATTTTATTGAAGATTTTTGTGACTATGTGAGTTTTAGGTCTCTAGTTTTCTTTTGCTGTGATATCTTTGGTTCTGGTATCAGGATAATACTGGGCTCATAGATAGAGTTGGAATGTGGTCCCTCCTCTTCCATTTTTCTGGGAAGAGTGAAGACTTTGTGTTCATTCTTTAAATATTTGGTAAATTCATCAGTGAATGTGTTTGTGCTTGGGCTTTTCTTTGTGGAAAGTTTTAAAATTTGTTGTTGGTGGTGGTTTACTCCTTGAGTCATGCGTAACTCTCTGTGATCCTGTGGACTGTAGCCTGCCAGGCTCCTCTGTCCATGGGATTTCCCAGGCAAGAATACTGGAGTGGCTTGCCANGGCTTTTCTTTGTGGAAAGTTTTAAAATTTGTTGTTGGTGGTGGTTTACTCCTTGAGTCATGCGTAACTCTCTGTGATCCTGTGGACTGTAGCCTGCCAGGCTCCTCTGTCCATGGGATTTCCCAGGCAAGAATACTGGAGTGGCTTGCCATTCTGTTACCAGGGCATCTTCCTGGTCCAGGGATCGAATCCATGACTCCTGTGTTGGCAGGTGGATGCTTTACCACTGGGCCCCTCAGGGATCGAATCCATGCCTCCTGCGTTGGCAGGTGGATTCTTTACCACTGGGCCCCTCAGGGATCGAATCCATACCTCCTGCGTTGGCAGGTGGACTTTTTACCACTGGGTCCCTCAGGAAGCGCAATAATTTGGTTCTTCTCTGTTTTTCTTTTTGGTCAGTCTAGCTAAAAGTTTGTCATTTTGTTGATCTTTTCAAAGAACCAACTTTTGATTTCATTTATTTTCTCAGTTGTTTTCTCTTTTTTTAATAGCATTGTTTTCTGGTTATCTTTATTATTTTCTTCTGCTTTCTTTGGGCTTCCCTCGTGGCTCATCTGGTAAAGAATCTGCCTGCAATGCGGGAGACCTGGGTTCGATTCCTGGGTTGGGAAGTTCCTCTGGAGAAGGGAAAAGCTACCCATTCCAGTATTCTGGCCTGGAGAATTTCATGGACTTTGTAGTCCATGGGGTTGCAAAGAGTTGGACACGACTGAGCAACTTTCACTTTCTGCGTTCTTTAGATTTAGTTTGCGCTTTTTCTCATGTTTTAAAGTGGAATATTAGTTTGATTTGAGATCTTTTTAAATACAGATATGGACAGGTATAAATTTCCTTCTTAGCACTGTCTTAACTGCATTCTATAAATTTTGTATATTGTTTTCATCTCAGAGTATTTTCTAATTTCTTTTTATTTCAGTTTTTTTGTTTTAGGTATTAGCTCAAATATGCATTAATACTGGAAGCAGTTAAGAATTCCTGCCATTTACAGGATAACTGTCACTCTGTATGTATTATTTCCCTAATCCTCATAGGAATTGTGTGGTTGGTGAAATACTGGTGGTTTCTTGTTTTACAGACAAGGAACTGAAGTTTAGTCAGTTAACCAAGGTTTTTTTTTTTCCTGATTTTAAATTTATTTTTAATTGGAGGATAATTGCTTTACAATGTTGTGTTGGTTTCTGCTGTTCAGCAGCATGAATCCGCCAAAAGTGTGCATAGGTCCCCTCCCTCTTGAGCCTCCCTCGCCCCACTCTTCTAGGTTGTCACGGCATCGGGTGCGCTCCCTGTTTACACGGCAGCTTCCTGCTAGCTGTGTGGCGAAACGCATGTTCCATGCTGGTCTCTGAGCGAGCCCCACCCTCTGCTTCCCCACAAGTCTGCTCTTGATTCCTGCCTTACACATCGGTTCGTCAGTACCATTTTTCTAGATTCCATATATGTGTTAATATACAATAGTTGTTTTTCTCTTTCTGACTTACTTAATTCTGTATCACAAGCTCTAGTTTCATCCACCTCATTAGAACTGACTCAGATTCGTTCCTTTTTATGGCTGAGTAATATTCTATTGTGTATATGTACCGCAGTTTCTTAATCCATTCATCTGTTGATGGACCTCTAGGTTGCTTTCATGTCCCTGGCTATTGTAAATAGTACTACAGTGAATATTGGGGTACATGTCATTTTGAAATTATGGTTTTCTTAGGGTATATGCCCGGTAGTGGGATTGCTGGGTTAATTTTCCAAGATTTTGCATACCAGATCAGAGGCTTGACTCTCTTCTCATTATGCTACACTTCTCCTCTAAACGGAAATAGTGATGATTCCTGTAAATAGAAGGTTAAAAATATTTTCATAATATATAGGCAGTAGCAAGTAGCTGAACTGTATTTAGTACTCATCATCATCTATTCATATAGGGATTCTCATCTTTTCTTTCATTTAAACATTTGAAATTCAGACTTCCCCTCCCATATGTTGCAAGGACTTTGGCTGGACTTGGCTTTTAAATATTTGTTTTGTGGTAGCTCTGCTGAATCAAAAAAGTAGCTTTAAATGATATTTTAAAACTATTTATCTGCTGATTCTGGTATGAAAGATAACTTGTGTCCACAGTTTTAAGTCTTTTAGGTGGGTCATTGCTGTGCCAAAGAGCAAATGTTTAAATATTTTCATCTTTATTTTTTTCCTGTACAGTTGAATTGCTTCTGGGACAAAGAAGAGGCTTTGTTGACCCTTTGAAAAATTGGCCCAAGGATTTAGTATGCATTTCCTGCTTCTTCCCAGATTTCTGTTATTACAGGGTTGTATAAAGGATACATTTTTGTATCTTTTGTAATTTATAATGGTGCTGAGCACATTATAACTAATCAGTAAATAAGGAATGATGAAGGCCTTGGGATAAACTTTAATCAGCCCCCTTTTCTTTTTGTTTCTTTTGTCCACAGGGCATGTGGTGATTATAAACTTTGAGCCTAGAATTTTAGGCTTAAACTACTTTTAAATGAAACTTAGTTTTCCCCCCTTCAATCACTATTTTAAAAAAAGAGAGAAATTTTACTTTTAAGTATATCTCAATTTTCTGCAGATGACCCTGTCTTCAAGTATGGTACTGTTTCTCATTTGAATGAGCAATCTTTTTTTTTTGTTTGTTTTTTGCAGATTACATTCATTATGGGTTATTACTGGGTTGGCCAAAAAAGTTCATTTGGGTTTTTCTGTAAGATGTTATGGAAAAACCCAAACAAACTTTTTGGCCAACCCAGTATAAGATATTGCTATAATTCCCTGTACTGTCCAGTAAGTCCTTAATGCTTATCTATTTCAAGTATAAAATACTTGTTAGTCCCATATTCCTAGTTTGTTCTTCTCTCCCTCTGTCTCCCTGTTTGTTGTTTTCTGTGTCTTGTAAATCTGTTTTGTATATTGATTCATTTGTATTGTTTTTTTAAGATTCCACATGTAAGTGATATACAGTGTTTATTTGTCTTTTTCTGTCTGACTTATTTGACTTATTTCACTAAGCATTATATTCTCTAGGTTCATCCATGTTGCTGCAAATGTCAGTATTTTTTTATGGCCAAGTAATATTCCATCACCCATATGCACGAATGTATGCATATATATATATATTTGTGCATTTGGTTTTGGCTGCACTGGGTCTTTGCTGGTGCACGTAGGCTCTCTCTGCTTGTCGTGACCTGGGGCTTCTTGTCGTGGTTTCTCTTGGTGTGGATGGAGCACAGGCTCCAGGCACGTGGGCTTCAGCAGTTGCAGCATGTGGGCTTGGTGGACTTACTTAGTAGTGCTTAGTATAAGCATGTGGGCTTAGCGGCCTATGGCCTCTAGAGTAGTTATGGCACACAGGCTTTGTTGCTCTGCAGCATGGAGTCCTCCCAGAGCGGGGACTGAACCCGTGTCCCCTGCTTTGGTGGATGAATATTTATTCCCTCTACCACCAGAGAAGCCCGTATGTTATATCTTCTTAAACTAGTCTTCTATTGATGGGCTTTTGGGGCGCATCCATGTCTTGGCAACTGTAGATGGTAGTGCTGTGAACATTGGGCTGCATGTATCTTCTAAAATTAAACTTTTCTTTTTCCCCCAAATGTACCTGGGAGTGAATCACTGGGTCATGTGGCAGCTCTGCTTTTTACTGTTTTCCGCCATGACTGCACTGATTTACATTCCCGCCAGCAGTATATGAGAGTTCCCTTTCTCCACATCCTCTCCAGCATTTATTATTTGTAGACTTTCTGATGATAGCCTGAAACGAATTATCTGAACGTTTTGCTGAATCTGTTGAGTAACTGTAGGGATTGAGGAGAAATTTTCAAAATCACAGTGAGTGAGGTCTTGATGTAAATCCTTAGGTGCTGCTGCTGATCTTCATGGGGAGTCTGTCTGAAATGGTCAAGATAAATTACTTAATAATAACTGCTTGAATTAGGGCCTTTAAATTGCTTAGTAGTGTTGTGAACCTTGGATTTGCCAGAGGTAGCACTTGCTGAGAGTGCCACTGAGCCATTTTATCGACAGTGTGTCTCCCCTGTTACTATGTATACTTGAACGTGGGTGATACAAAAAGAGCTGTTGTAAATGGGGTAGTAGTCGTGGTGTTGGAGAAGACTCTTGAGAGTCCCTTGGACTGCAAGGAGATCCAACCAGTCCATTCTGAAGGAGATCAACCCTGGGATTTCTTTGGAAGGAATGATGCTAAAGCTGAAACTCCAGTACTTTGGCCACCTCATGCGAAGAGTTGACTCATTGGAAAAGACTCTGATGCTGGGAGGGATTGGGGGCGGGAGGAGAAGGGGACGACCGAGGATGAGATGGCTGGATGGCATCACGAACTCGATGGACGTGAGTCTGAGTGAACTCCGGGAGATGATGAACAGGGAGGCCTGGCGTGCTGCGATTCATGGGGTCGCAAAGAGTCGGACACGACTGAGCGACTGAACTGAACTGAGTTCATAGTTCTTGACTCATACAGATATCTGTGACTCAGCACTAATTGCTGGGGGTCAGGTGTTTGTGCTGGAAAGTTCTCTTAAGTGACCTTATTCCTTTATGTTAATAATCTGTTGAAATAATTCTTTCCTTATTTGTCCAACAGTAAGTGACATTGTGAAATCATAATAACTTTTAAAAACACTTTAATGTATGTTACCTCATTTATCCTCACAAGCCTGTTGTGGGCAGGACGAATACCTGAATTTTACAACTGAGAAACCAGATGGCTGCTTCAGGCATGATTATCTTCACAGGACTGGTGTTAAAATTTTGAGATATTGCTAACTGTGGCCTGGTCCTTTGCTTCCAAAGCTGCTGCTAAGTCACTTCAGTCGTGTCCGACTCTGTGTGACCCCATAGACGGCAGCCCACCAGGCTCCCCCATCCCTGGGATTCTTCAGGCAAGAACACTGGAGTGGGTTGCCATTTCCTTCTCCAATGCATGAAAGAGAAAAGTGAAAGTGAAGTCGCTCAGTCTGTCCGACTGTTAGCGACCCCATGGACTGCAGCCCACCAGGCTACTCCGTCCATGGGATTTTCCAGGCAAGAATACTGGGGTGGGGTGCCATTGCCTTCCCCGGCTTCCAAAGCTAGAAACTCTTATATTGAAGGTTTCCTAAGACTTTTGGGGCCATAATTATGCTAACCAAACTCATGAGACCAGTTGATTAGAAAAATCAGAGATAAGAGGAAGATTAATTACATTAATAAAACACAGAACCAGTTGATTTCAGTCTTTTTAGGTTGTACTACATCTGTGACTATAGTGCTTTATATAAGTTTGCCTCAGTTCAGAGCATCACTTTTGTGAATTCAAGGTACTTGAATTTATAGTCATTCTTCTGTCCCTGGGAAAATTTTTTTCCTACTGTGGATCAGCTTTGCCTGATTTGAAGATAATGTAAATGGATTTAGGTGGTATGTGTTCTTTTTGTAAGGCTTCCCTGACTCAGTATAGTGTTTTTGGTATTCATCAGTAGTCTCTTCCTTTTTATTGTGTGCTTTTTAGTAGTTTCTATTGTGCGAGTATACCACTGTTTTGTTCCTCTGTTCTCCTGTTTATAGATAGCCTAATTTGCTTTTTAAATTTTAACAACAATAACACAAAAGTCACTTATCAGCATGCCTTCTTACCTAACATCAGGTAATGGGACTAGAATTGATTGTAATTTTCTTAGATAGCTTTATATTTCAGCCTTGTCTTTTCTAGTTTCCTTGATTTGGTTTTAGATATGGTACGTGAGATACTCTAGCCCTTTGAGCACCCCAGTTGCAAACCATCTCATCTGTTACGTATTGATTTCTACTAGGGGATGATTTTTTAAATCTTAATGCCTTTAGCCCACTGTGTACTGACTATTAAGGTGATTTACTTTTTAAACAAAAGTGTGCCTGTTCTCATTTATGGTCCAGTTTTGTAAAATCTTGCCTGTCTCCCCGAAGCCAAAGGCAACCCTGAGAGCTAATATGAGAGTTTTGTTTTGGGAACTTTGTGGCCCACTATATTTCTGTTCAGAGATCATGTTTGCCTAATGACTTGACATTTGAGCCTGTTTTTTCAGTTATTCGACATTTTCCTCATTAAAAAACCTTTACTATATCCAACAGTCTTTGGTAAATGAGACCCCTTTTCCTTTTCTGAATCAGACATCTCATGGTCCTTTAACATTCTCAGAACTCTAATAATTTTTCTACCATCTATGTGGAACCTTGTAGTTTTTCAGGGAAAAAAAAAGGGATTGGAACATCCATCAAAAGTTAATAGATGTATGACTAATGCTGGGTATAATAAGATCATTTCTTAACTTTGCATATATTATACTACTTGAAAAATAGTGCTCCATGATTCTTCTCTATCTCTTGCTTGCTCTTCCACTTGCTCTGTATTATAAATGTATTTAGTATGGGTGAGCCTTGGTCATTTTTACTAAGCTTTTTTTAATATCTAAATGTGCCAAACTTGTACTTATATTTTTCTTTGTTAATCAAGCTTTTATATAACTGATTTATCAGTTCATGTTATATCTTGATTTGTGTATTCTGTGATTTCCTCTGAGGGATAGAAGCTAGCTTCTAGTATTAGGATTTAGTAAGTGGAATAACTTGAATCTGAGACCATAGGACTCTAATAAATAATGTTTTGGAAGAAAAAGTTGGTAGCTGGAACTTGCTGAACCTTTGTTTCTGTTCTTTAAGGGAATCTGCCATAAACTGAGGGTTGGGACAGGCCCTTGGAAAGTCTTCTAGACAGCAGTGAGTTTTAAACACTTAATGATGCATCAGAGAAGAACCTAGCAAAACCCTGTGATAATTTAGAAACCTTGTAGCTTTTCTTGTGTTGATTTCCTTCCCACTTTGGTTCTTTACATGACATTAATAAGTGGAAGTAGAACAAAATGTTCTGAATTTCATCTTTCTTATATATGCTTCCTGATGGAGTTTCTTAGAAGCAGGGAATTGGTCTAAAGGAATAGATTAAAGATGTGGATAGTTTATGAAAACTTAGATATTCAAGGGAGGAATAATTTTCCTTTTTTGTTCGCCCCTCATCTCTCTGATTTGACTTTTTGCCAGTCTTTTTCACATGTGTTCAGCCATCTTGGGAATTTTCTTCAGGTGAGGAGTGTGGCAGAGGCCTCAGGAAGAGAACACTATGGAAAATGGTTTGCAAGGAAGCCTAGCACAGTTGCCGGAGGCATGAGCGAGATTCTGCAACAGTTGTCTTTTTACCTAGTACCCTTCAAAGCTTGAAAGAAGGAAGTCAGAACAGCTTCGTCTCATAGCCCTCCCTTTGCCGAGCTCTGTGTTGGCTGGTGTGTGTGTGTGTGCAGTCTTTCACTGTGTCCAGCGCTGCACCTGTATGTGCTGTAGCCTCCCAGGTTCCTCTAGCCTGCCAGGTTCCTCTGTTCATGGGATTTTCAAGGCAAGAATACCGGAGTGGGTTGCCATTTACTTCTCCAGGGGATCTTCCAGATCCAGGGATTGAACCCTTGTGTCTTGTGTCTCCTGCATTGGCAGGCAGATTCTGTATCACTGTGCCACCTGGGAAGCCCGTGGTAAATGGTAGTGCCGCGCTGTTCAGAGACATGTGGTTGGTGGGATGAGAGAGAGATACAGAGAAAGCATAGGTTTCCATTTGGGGGCTGC
The DNA here is from genome assembly GCA_006410675.1 of Oreotragus oreotragus. Classification (NCBI taxonomy): domain Eukaryota; kingdom Metazoa; phylum Chordata; class Mammalia; order Artiodactyla; family Bovidae; genus Oreotragus; species Oreotragus oreotragus. The sequence continues at coordinate 68,063 of SJYX01018295.1, read as the reverse complement.
CATGATCTTTCATTCTGTGAAAGCCTAGCTAAGAATGGCATTTGCCATCATCTTAGTGCAACAAAAAGGCATTTAAAAGTTGTTAGGGCTACAGTGGTTTGATTTCTTCAAAGAAAATATCTTTTTAAATATTTAAAAGTATTATCTGCTTATTTGAAGGAATTGAGAATTGTATATAGCATAAAGTGAAAATTGTCTCTTACCACCTCCTTTCTAAATACTACTTTCGGGAGATGACTTCTTCTTGGTGTCTTAACCTTCCAGACCAGAGGGTTCTCTTTGGTGTAAAGAATCAATGCATCACTTGGGTATACTCACGGAGTTTGATTTTTACAACCTTTCCAAGGAACTTGACTGACACTAGGTCATTCTGGTTTCTTAGGAGGAATTAGGGCACTTTGGTTGTCTTTTGTATGCTTTGAGAGTTGACAGGATATTCTGTTAGAAACTTGTCCGGTAAGTTGTAACTCCTGAATTTTTATTTCCTTTTATAAGTGAAGCAGTATATTGGTTGCAGTGTGGTGAAAGCGCCAGTTATCTTAGCAAATTACTCCAAAACTTAGGGCCTTAAGAAACAATTTTGATTATTTCTCAGAGTTGACAGGCTCAGCTTGCAGAGGGGTGTAGCATCACTTCTGTTAGCTCTGTAATGGTCAGAGCAGTTACAGAGCCCACCCAGGCTCAAGGGAGTGGGCTGGGGGATGGCCTTCTCCAGCAGAGGCCTAGCAGAGAGTTGGGGCCACTTCAGTCTTAACTAGCGGTGTGACTGACGCAGTGGCAGTCTTGAGAGGGAGAGGTGGCAGTTACAGAATATTGGTCTTATCACTCACTAGTCTTCTGGGTTAAAATTGACCATGCTCAGGCACAGCTTCAAGGTAAACTTATTTTATTGGTTTTGGTAAAAGAGAAGAAAACATCGATAAAATTTGTCTACAGAAAAGGTTTTTAATGGTGTAAGAAAGAAGATGGACTCTAGAGGAAGAAGGTAAGGTGTATACTCACGGAGTTTGATTTTTACAACCTTTCCAAGGAACTTGACTGACACTAGGTCATTCTGGTTTCTTAGGAGGAATTAGGGCACTTTGGTTGTCTTTTGTATGCTTTGAGAGTTGACAGGATATTCTGTTAGAAACTTGTCCGGTAAGTTGTAACTCCTGAATTTTTATTTCCTTTTATAAGTGAAGCAGTATATTGGTTGCAGTGTGGTGAAAGCGCCAGTTATCTTAGCAAATTACTCCAAAACTTAGGGCCTTAAGAAACAATTTTGATTATTTCTCAGAGTTGACAGGCTCAGCTTGCAGAGGGGTGTAGCATCACTTCTGTTAGCTCTGTAATGGTCAGAGCAGTTACAGAGCCCACCCAGGCTCAAGGGAGTGGGCTGGGGGATGGCCTTCTCCAGCAGAGGCCTAGCAGAGAGTTGGGGCCACTTCAGTCTTAACTAGCGGTGTGACTGACGCAGTGGCAGTCTTGAGAGGGAGAGGTGGCAGTTACAGAATATTGGTCTTATCACTCACTAGTCTTCTGGGTTAAAATTGACCATGCTCAGGCACAGCTTCAAGGTAAACTTATTTTATTGGTTTTGGTAAAAGAGAAGAAAACATCGATAAAATTTGTCTACAGAAAAGGTTTTTAATGGTGTAAGAAAGAAGATGGACTCTAGAGGAAGAAGGTAAGGCTTCCTGCTCCCCTCTGCTCTCAAGGAAGCATACATAACTCCTAAGAGGTAACTTGCTTTATTGCTTTTTCTTACTGAGAACTCTGGTAGCTTGCAGAATTTAAGAAGATGGTTTTTGGAGCAGATGGATACATAGAATGTGTCTTCAAGGGGGCTTCCCAGGTGGTGCTAGTAGTAAAGAACCTGCCTGTGAATACGGGAGACGTAAGCGATGTGGGTTTGATCTCTGGGTTGGGAAGATCCCCTGGAGAAGGAAATGGCAACCCACTTCAGTATTTGCGCCTGGAGAATCCCATGGACGGAGGAGACGGGCAGGCTACAGTCCATGGGGTTGCAAAGAGGTGAACACGACTGAAGTGACTTAGCACAAGCATGCATGTGTCATCAAGAGAGCTAGGTATGCCAGTCTCCACTTCCTCAGAGGTTTGCTAGACGAGACATCCCTTCCCTGTAACTCAGTGCCCCATACACATATCCTCTTAGATCTTGTTTGTAAAGTGCTTTGGGAAATGATGAAGTGGGTTCATTAGCATGGTTCATAATTTTCCCAACCCTTTAGCTTAAAATGAGCCCCTTGCTTATCTTTCAAGATACTTGCTTTTCAGAGATTTAATGGGAGGATCTTTGTCCTCCGATTAGATTTTTAAAATGAAACTGCCCTTTTGGAATTTTAGAACTTGAGCTGTCCCGCCTTCTTGAGTGTGTGGAATGTTCTCTTACCTCTGTATGTGCTTTTGCAGTTCCCTCTGTACAGTCTCTCTCCCATCACCTATCCGGGCCCTTATTACATACCTGGGAAACTTTTCTTATCTTACAGTATTCATGTTGGTTTATTTGTTCCTCTTAGAGCACTAACTGACCATGTCTATGTGTTTGAGGTTATTCTAAACTGAGTGCTGAGACCATCTCAGTCATCTTTACTGCCCTCACAGAGCCTCTTATTTGCTTAAATTTAATGTGTTGAATGAAGTGTACTAGTAGATGCACAGTATTCCTCTAAACCTGAGGTTTGTCAGAAACTAACACTGGAGGGTGGTTTAAAAAAAAAAGTGGAAAGAGATAATATGAAGAAAGCCACTGAGCACCTAATAATGGCAACTGATATTTCTATAGCACTGTATAGTACACAAGACTCTTCACTTAAGTGTGGTTATATACTTTTGACTCTAGTTCAGTTCAGTTGCTCAGTCATGTCCGACTCTTTGCGACCCCATGAATCGCAGCACGCCAGGCCTCCCTGTCCATCGCCAACTCCCAGAGTTCACTCAGACTCACGTCCATCGAGTCCGTGATGCCATCCAGCCATCTCATCCTCGGTCGTCCCCTTCTCCTCCTGCCCTCAGTCCCTCCCAGCATCAGTCTTTTCCAATGAGTTAACTCTTCGCATGAGGTAGCCAAAGTACTGGAGTTTCAGCTTTAGCATCATTCCTTCCAAAGAAATCCCAGAGCTGATCTCCTTCAGAATGGACTGGTTGGATCTCCTTGCAGTCCAAGGGACTCTCAAGAGTCTTCTCCAACACCACAGTTCAAAAGCATCAATTCTTTGGTGCTCAGCCTTCTTCACAGTCCAACTCTCACATCCATACATGACTCCTGGAAAAACCATAGCCTTGACTAGGTGGACCTTAGTCGGCAAAGTAATGTCTCTGCTTTTGAATATGCTGTCTAGGTTGGTCATAACTTTTCTTCCAAGGAGTAAAGCGTCTTTTAATTTCATGGCTGCAGTCACCATCTGCAGTGATTCTGGAGCCCAGAAAATAAAAGTCTGACACTAGGAGGGTTGCAAATATTTCCTCTCCTTTACAGATGAGTAAAGGGAGTCTGGAACTTGCTCAGGCTCACTCCTCTAGAAAGAGGTGGAGCTAGAACTCAAGTCTAGTTATGTAAGTGTCTGAGGCAATCCTGTAAGTTTTGCTTGTGATTGTTAATCAGGCAGGTTCTGCTTTCTGAAGAAACAGTATCTGAAGATACAAAATATATTGAAAGATGATCATTGAATTCTGGGCTCTCCTATTTCTGGCAATATATTAACCAGAGATTTTTTTTCTTTCTGGCTATGCTGTGCAGAATGTGGAATCTTAGTTCCCTGACTAGGGGTCAAGCCTGTGACCCCTTCAGTGGAAGCGTGGAGTCTTAACCGCTGGACCTCCAAGGAAGACCCTACTAACCAGAGATTTAATCTGTAGTAGTTTGATTTATATTATCCAATGCAATATGGATCTTCCCTGGTGGCTCAGACGGTAAAACGTCTGCCTACAATGCAGATATACCTGGGTTTAATCCCTGGGTCGGGAAGATCCCCTGGAGAAGGAAATGGCAACCTACTCCAGTATTCTTGCCTGGAGAATCCCATGGACGGAGGAGCGTGGTTGCAGAGTTGGACAGGACTGAGTGACTTCATATACCGGATATGAAAGTTCCTGTTTATATTGCTTGCATTTTGAGACTTTGCACAATTTAAAAGTTACTCTTCTTAAAGATATTTGTCCAAGTTAACAACTGCTAACAAAATCTCATCAGTTTCATACTAGATAGAGTATTACTGTATTACATAATCAGAGCACTGTAGACACACAAAAAATGATTTGAGTGGCATTTTTTCAATTCTCTGTAGTATGATGTGTAATTAGTACCATTCTGCATGCATAAGAGAGAAGTTAATCTATTATATACAAAGGATGGTTTAGGGAATAGGTTGACAAACTGCTGTTCAGAGCTACATCTAGCCAAAGAACTAAAATTTTTTTATAAGAATCATTTTATGTTTTATGCTTATTGCAAAGGGAATAGTATTTCTGTGAATATTATATGAAATTCAAATTTCAGTGTCCATAAATAGTTTCATTGGAACAGTCACCCTCGTTCATTTACTTAACTGTTGACAGATGCTGTCAAGCTCCACTGGCAGAATTGAGTAGTTGTGACAGAGACCATGTGGTCTGACAGACCTAAAGTATTTACAGAGAAGGTTTGCCAGCCTTTGCCTCAGGGCATTAGTGCTTAATTTTGTCTTGTGGAACCTCAGTTGAGAAAGGGTAAGCTTACGAATGAAGACACCTGTTGGCCTGCTGCAGTATTTAAGAGTATTTGTATTTAAGAGGAGGAGTATGTGTATCACAGCTGTTTTCAGCATTTGATCCTTTTTTTTTGTACTGGAGTGATATCCTTTGTCCCTTGGCTCTGACAGTTATAGCCTGGATTGGGCACCCAGGTTTTATTTTGTTCTAACACGCTGAGTTTGACTTACTATTGTATTTGACACTTTGAAAAGCACTTTTTAAATGGTTTATGTTGAGATTTGCTTTTGAGAAGCTACTAATTGGCAGTTCCAAACTGGACAGATTGAGGCCAGGTAAAGCCTGTAGGTGCCTGTCAGGCAGAAGTTAAAAATCACCAGCTGTCAACACTAGGGAATTTTCCTATCATTTTCATTTTTTGAGTAAATGAAGGATTGTTAGATTTCTGAAGTTGTAGCACTGAATGGGGAAACTGGGTAGTTTGCCTCTGTGGAGTTCCCTTTGTTTCTGTAGCCTAATCATGAATAACTCTCTGCTAACCTCTTTCTGGCTTTGGTTAGAAATATTTTTCTGGTAAGTTTTTAATTAGGAAATGCAGAAATAGAACTGCTTGAGTTGTCATAACTTGAACTCACTGTGGAACTTTTAAACTGGAGAGGGTGCCAATGAAGACTTGTTTGAAAAAATAGGAGAGGGATATGTTTCCTGCCTAAATTAATGCTGTTGGTTTTGTATTATATGAAGCTGAAGACAGTAATAGATGGGGCTAATAAGGACTGTTGAGGAGAAAGCTATCGCCTTCTTCCTTTAAACTTCTATTTTGTATGGAACTTTCGTAACTTAGATCTAATTTTGACAAGTGAGGTTCTTCAACATCATGTTTTCCTATAGAAGTAGATCTTTAAATAAAAAAATCAACTCCAAAGTTTGACAGAAATCTTAAAACATATCAGTGAATAGTGTTTTATTATTCAGGTGCTATGCTGTGCTTCGACGCTCAGTTGTGTCTGACTCTCTGCAGCCCCATGGACTGAGCCCGCCAAGCTTCTCTGTCCATGGGGATTGTCGAGGCAAGAACACTGGAGGATGTGGCCATGGCCTCCTCCAGGGGATCTTCCTGACCCAAGAGAGACCCTTGGGTGTCTCAGACCCTTCCTGACCCTGGTCTCTTGCATTGCAGGCAGATTCTTGGCCGTCTGAGCTACCAGGGAAGCCCAGGCATTGTGTGACTTGAACAGGAAAGCGCTGAGAAGTGCTGTGAGCAGGATTTGAACCTGCTTGGGGAGATCCCATGGGATCTTGAGTCCAAGGCCTTAACCACTGGACCATCACAGCTCTCTGTGCATGTTGCCTAATTAAGATTACTTTGGTTATAAGAAACAAGTCCATTAACATGATTTTAGTAAGGGGGAAGTTTATTTTAAGGCCATTCACTCAGTCATTCAGTAAACATTTATTGAGTCAGATAGTCTGTGTCAGGCACTGTTCTAGATCGTCAAGAATACAGGGAAATCTCAACATTAATCAAAGAGCAAGCACCATTGTGTACCTAATAAACCTAGATTCAAGGAGGTGCTGAGGATCTTAATGGTAGGCTGTGTCAGTCACATGAAAGACTTACTGAAATGCAGAAGAATAATAGGCATTTCTGACAAGTTCCCTGGTGACATGAATGCTGATGTTCTTTTGGGGACCACACTTTGAGAACTTTATTAAGTTCTTAGAGGGATTATCTAATTGATTCACCTCTGACAACATATGAATGTTGTCTAATTCCCTTTTGCCATCTGGGGTGTCTGATATCCATCCTTCATCTAAACAGGAATTTTTCTGGAGGGTAGTTACTCTTGAAGAACATGATGGCAGATACAGGCTGTGAACCGTGTCCAGTGAAACACAGAACGAACAATGGCAGGTTGTATGTTATAGTCATCTGTTCTCCTTTTTCCTACCTATCTGTTCTTATTCTTTGTTAAACTTCTAATTTTCTTTACAGAGTCTGAGTCAGTTTTGGAAGTTCTTTGGAAAGGGAGAGTGTATGATGTTCCAACTTTCTACCCTTTTCTCTCTTGAGGTTTAACACAAAGAGAAACACATGTTAACTTCTCCCTTTTTGTCCAGAAGAGTCAGAACTTCACAGCCAGGAGGATTTTGGGGGGGGTGATGGTGGTAGTGGGGTGAATTTTTAAAAAACTTTTAGGAAAAAGTTGGCGACTTTCAGGCTATTGAAGTAGGTAGTACAGATCTGAAGTAGGATTGGGGTAGTAGGAAGTAGATAAGATAGAGTAGAAGAAACACAAAGAGATGAAAAATATGTTAATGGAAAAGAAACTTTAAGAATTAATGTCCTTGTAATTTTCCTGAAAAAACAGATGCTATAAAGAATGTCACGGCAGAGGTGAAACACAGTGCTGAAATAAAACAGCCAGCACAGTGGACCAGAAATGTCCAGGGAGAAGCCATTTGTGGCCTGAATATGAATTATTTTAGGGTGATTGGAAAGGTTTTTGATAGGGAAATAAAGGTACCCAGTGACGATTGTACTCAGGGGTAGTTTTGCCAGGAATGTAAAAAAGGAAAAGTCATTTCTTAGACTGGTTCTTTCCAAAGTGCTATTACCATGTTTTTCAATCTTCACAAATAAATTTGATGTGTCTTATTTTTCCCCTTTTCACTGAGGGTGAAATTTAATAGAGATTTAACTTGCTTAAGTAAAACCTAGGTTACTGAGTTCAGTGAGTCTAGACTTTAAAACCCAAATCTTACTCGTTATCTTTTTCCTTGGAAATGAGGTTCTTTCACTGTTTTCCCAGTCTTAGTCATACCTGCGTGGCTGGAAGCCAGAGTCATCTTTGACCTTATACCTCCTCCATTGTTCACCAACCTGGTCTTCTGCCTGTATCTTCTGTTTCCTCTCCCTCTTTGCCGTCACTGCCACAGGAGGTCAGGCAGCCTCTGCCTCCTGTTTGGCCTGTTGGATTTAAATGGAACTTCTTACTGGGCTCTGGTCTTTCTCTCATTCCGTTAATTTATGATCTTTGGAAAACAGACCTGTTAATGTCATTTATGAACCAAAAGAACAGGATGAATGCTTACTCTTTGAGATGAAATTCAGAAACTCTGTAGTCTGACTTCAGACTATACTGTTTTACCTAACCACCTAATTTTATCCACATATACTTTGCATAAGCCACATAAAACTAATTGTTCCTTACTTATAATAATCTCTGATCTCAAAGTGTTGTAGTATAATTATAAATGGATTTCATAATGACCCTGAATCTTAAAATAGAGTTAAAATTTTCTTTGGTATTTTTATATTTTTGCTTAAGAGGGCAAGACAGTATATAAAATAAAGATAACTGTCCAAGAGAGTTTAAACTGGAGGGGATGGGGAACCAGAGCTTGGTACTTACAAGGATAGGTTTTCAGCTGTTAGGAGCAGTTGGCTTCTTAGACTCCTCAGGTACTCAGGGATCTGACCAGTTCATGTTTTACTGTAGTTGCCCAGTTCCTGCTTTGGTTCCTTTTGTAGCTTAATATATTTTTTGCTTTGTTTGGGACTTGTTGGTTACACATGAATTCTTTAAAGCAGTACAGAAACAAGAAAAGATTATAGCATATATAGTATGTGATACATGTAAAATGTCCAGTTTAGGCATCAAAAACAATTTTGTGATAATTTCTAAAGAATCATTAGAAATCTTTCTAAGCATTACTGAAGAAGATCGTAAGCCCAATTTAACATGCCTCTTGACTTATCTTCTAGCTCTTGACAAAACCAGAATCAGGCTATGTGACCTTAGCAAGTTATGTGACTTCCCTGAGACTCAGTTTCCTTATCTCATAAAAGGGCTTAGACTAGGTAAGTGGTTCTTCACAGGTGGTGGGAAGGTTGAATTTGTCCCCTGGAGGACATGTGACAGTGTCTGGAGATATTTTTAGTTGTTATTACTTAGTGGAGAAGAGGTGCTAATGACATCAAGTGGGCAGAAGCCAAGAGTGCTGCTGAACATCCTACAGTATATAGGACGCTCTGCAAAACAAAGGATTACCTGAAAGTGGTCCAGTTTTTGATCTGGTCAGTTCTGTGCTATACAGACCTTTTTTTCAAGTTGGTCCCATATACCTCCAGATCAAAACCACACTCCTTTCCTTTTTTAACCCAGTGTGTTATCTTTATTACCTCACAAACGTATTTTGCTTTCCAAACTTCTTGCCTTCTCATTTTCTCTCTTCCTGGAATGTCTTTTCGGCCTCCTACTTGTCGTATACCGTTGATCCATGAATAACATGGGTTTGAATTGCTCAGGTCTGTTTATATGCGGATTTTTTTTTCAGTAGTGAATACTACAGTATTACATAAACTCTGGTTGATTGAATCTGCAGATGCAGATGACTGACTATAAGTTATACATAGATTTTTGATGGCATGAAGAATTAGTGTCCCTGACCCCATATTGTTCCAGGGTCAACTGCAGGTATACTGTCTCTAAAGACATAATTTTTGTATTCCCTTAACATTTGGTGTTAATTTAAACTAAATCATAGTTCTTTAATTTGACATGTCCTTGTGTCCTCTCTGCTTTTAATCTTTTCTCCACAGTAGGTATCTTTGATGATTTGGTTCTTTTCAGACCCTGGTGGGCTTAGAACAAAAGAGAGTAAAAGAGTTGTGAGAAGTTGATTGTGATTGGAGCACCTCTAGGCCATAATGTCTGTTTTGGTGTGGGCTGAATATTTCACTTCATTTTATATGATCAGAAATGCTCCAGCTTAGAATTAAGGGATTTAGTGTGAGTTGGTTCATTCACATCACTCTAAATTTAACACCTAAAAGTGAGGCTTCCATTGGTGAGATCGGTGTGAAGAGAGGACTGGGTAAGGTCGGATCATGGGAGACCAGGCTTGAGGTGGAGTTCCATAACAGGGGCCACATGAGAACAGGGATGGGGAAGGACAAACTAAAGGACAATCTAAAGATAACAAGGTGAGCTGCCTGTTTAAAAAATGTGCCGAGGAGTATTCCTGAGCTTCAGAAAAGCTGGACTTATAAAAGCTTCTGTTTCTTGCTATTGTATAGCTTGACCCTGGATTTTGATACCTAGGTCAGTAATCCTATCACTAGAATTCAGTAATAATATGGTTAAGTAATCTTTCTAGGATAATCTAGGACCTTTAACCATACTTACAACTTTGCTTTTAAGGGAAAGTGAGGAGTTCTGAGTTCCAAACATTTGTTTTATACTCTAGAAGGGAACTTATGGTATATAAAATTTGCTTAAACAATACATTGTATAAGTCTGTTTTGTTTCCAAGGTTTTGCTTGTGAGCAGTGTCATATATACAAGAAGCAGGAAGAAAATACTAAAACCTCTAAGACTCTAAACTGTACTGTTAGAAACTTGGATAAGTAAGTAGATTGCATAAAAATTTCTGCCAAAATAAATTATTGAGGGGAAAAACAAATCTTATAACGTCTATTGTATTTTTGATCACAAAAGTAATATATGTTCAGGATAGAAAATTCAAACACACAAAACTAAGGCTTTTATCTTGCTTTGCCATGTATGGTGGCCTAACCCCACTATAAGCCCACCAGACAGGGAGAATTCAACATGCAAAATGTGTTTCTGAGTGTGCCATCTTTAGGGAGACATAAGTTCAGGTAAAAAGCCCATATATTGATTTAACTTAAAAACATAGTGGAGGGACATATTAGGGCATGGTTATATTAGGTTGGTGCAAACATAATTGTGGTTTTGGACTGTGAATTTTAAATCATTATGTCTAGGCTCAAACACACCTTCATTCAACAAAATAGGAATCATTGCAATCAACACATTTTTTGCCAATGAGAAATAAGTTTGTTTATTCCTGTAGCATAAAAATCCATGCTTTGAGATTTAACGAACTCTTGGAAAGCATTTTCTGCCTCCTGCTGGTTGTGGAAGCGTTTTTCCCTACAAAAGTTGTTGAAATGCTTCAAGAAGTGGTAGTCTGTTGGTCATGTGAGTGTGGTGGGTGAGGCAAAACGTGGTAGCCCAGTCCTTTGAACTTTTGAAGTGTTGGTTGTATGATGTGTAGTCGAGCATTGTCATGGAGAATTGGGCCCGTTCTGTTGACCAATGCTACCTGCAGGTGTTGTAGTTTTTGGTGCATCTCATCGATTTGCTGAGCCTACTTCTCAGATGTAACGGTTTCGTCAGGATTCAGAAAGCTGTGGTGTATCAGACAGGCAGCAGACCACTAAACAGTCACTGTGACCTGTTTTTTGGTGGAAGTTTGGCTTTGGGAAGTGCTTTGGAGCTTCTTCTCAGTCCAGCCACTGAGCTGGTTGTTGCCAGTTGTAGAAAGTCAACTTCTTACCATACATCACAATCCGATCAAGAAGTGGTTCATTATTGTTGTGCAGCAGCAGCAGCAGAATAAGAGAAGATGACACTTAAGAACGATGATTTTTTTGATTTTTGGTCAGCTCGTGAGGCACCCACTTATTGAGCTTTTTCGTCTTTCCAATTTGCTTCAAATGCCAAACGACTGTAGAATGGTCGATGTTGAGTTCTTCAGCAGCTTCTCGTGTAGTTTTAAGAGGGTCAGCTTTGACGATTGCTCTCCGTCAGTCATTGCAAGCTTCTAATGGCCGGCCGCTACGCTCCTCATCTTCAAGGCTCTCGTCTCCTTGGCAGAACTTCTTGAACCACCACTGTACTGTACCTTTGTTAGCAGTTTCTGGGACAAACATGTTTTTGTAGCAAGTTGTTTCTGCTGCTTTATGACCCACTTTGAACTTGAATAAAAAACTGCTGGAATTTGCTTTTTGTCTAACATCATTTCCATAGACTAAAATAAATATAAACAGCAAGTAATAAGTCAATAACAAAAAATAAAACAAGAAATGCTCATTAAAATTATGTATAACATAACCATATTTAAGAATGTATTCCAGTACCAAACAGCAAAGTTCAACAATTCAAAACCTCAGTTACTTTTGTACCAACCAAGGAGATCCAACCAGTCCATTCTGAAGGAGATCAGCCCTGGAATTTCTTTGGATGGAATGATGCTGAAGCTGAAACACCAGTCCTTTGGCCACCTCATGCGAAGAGTTGACTCATTGGAAAAGACTCTGATCCTGGGAGGGATTGGAGGCAGGAGGAGAAGGGGACGACTGAGGATGAGATGGCTGGATGGCATCACTGACTCAGTGGACGTGAGTCTTAGTGAACTCCGGGAGTTGGTGATGGACAGGGAGGACGTACTGCGATTTATGGGGTCGCAAAAAGTCGGACATAACTGAGCGACTGAACTGAACTGAATATAGTAGTTAAGAGAGGATTCTGGAATCAATTTTTCTGTTACAATCCTGACTGATCTTGGGCAATGTCTGTCTTCTCATGTATAAAATACAGGTATTGCTAATATTAATAATGAGACTTCATAGATTAAGCTTAAATTACAAAAAATTTTATTATTTCTCCTTTTCACCTGTGAGGACTGGGCTGGCTTAAAATTGTATCAGTTATGGTTGTTTGCGCTTATCTGAAGCCTCTGCTGAAGCCTCTGCAGTTCTCTATATTTTGGTCTAAAAAAGCTAAAACCAATAAATTTAGTAATAAGAGCAGTTTAGAAGGCAAGCTGTTAGAAGTTTGAGGTTCACAAGAGAGATACAATAATTCTTTGGTGAGGCATTTGGGATCTTGCTTGATTGTGATGTGAATGTGTATTGTGATTGTGATTGTATTGTAATGTGATTGTGAATGTAAATGTGTATTTATTCTTTCTTCCAAGTTTTTGGTGATCCTCTCTGACGTTAACCTTTTCTTATTCAGTTCAGTCGCTCAGTCGTGTCCGACTCTTTGCGACCCCATGAATCGCAGCACGCCAGGCCTCCCTATCCATCACCATCTCCCGGAGTTCACTCAGACTCACGTCCATCGAGTCAGTGATGCCATCCAGCCATCTCATCCTCGGTCGTCCCCTTCTCCTCCTGCCCCCAATCCCTCCCAGCATCAGAGTCTTTTCCAATGAGTCAACTCTTCGCATGAGGTGGCCAAAGTACTGGAGTTTCAGCTTTAGCATCATTCCTTCCAAAGAAATCCCAGGGTTGATCTCCTTCAGAATGGACTGGTTGGATCTCCTTGCAGTCCAAGGGACTCTCAAGAGTCTTCTCCAACACCACAGTTCAAAAGCATCGATTCTTCGGCGCTCAGCTTTCTTCACAGTCCAACTTTCACATCCATACATGACCACAGGAAAAACCATAGCCTTGACTAGGCGGACCTTAGTCGGCAAAGTAATGTCTCTGCTTTTGAATATACTATCCAGGTTGGTCATAACTTTTCTTCCAAGGAGTAAGCGTCTTTTAATTTCATGGCTGCAGTCACCATCTGCAGTGATTTTGGAGCCCAAAAAAATAAAGTCTGACACTGTTTCCACTGTTTCCCCATCTATTTCCCATGAAGTGATGGGACCGGATGCCATGATCTTCGTTTTCTGAATGTTGAGCTTTAAGCCAACTTTTTCGCTCTCCTCCTTCACTTTCATCAAGAGGCTTTTTAGCTCCTCCTCACTTTCTGCCATAAGGGTGGTGTCATCAGCATATCTGAGGTTATTGATATTTCTCCCGGCAATCTTGATTCCAGCTTGTGTTTCTTCCAGTCCAGCGTTTCTCATGATGTACTCTGCATATAAGTTAAATAAGCAGGGAGACAATATACAGCCTTGACGTACTCCTTTTCCTATTTGGAACCAGTCTGTTGTTCCATGTCCAGTTCTAACTGTTGCTTCCTGACCTGCATACAGATTTCTCAAGAGGCAGGTTAGGTGGTCTGGTATTCCCATCTCTTTCAGAATTTTCCACAGTTTATTGTGATCCACACAGTCAAAGGCTTTGGCATAGTCAATAAAGCAGAAATAGATGTTTTTCTGGAACTCTCTTGCTTTTTCCATGATCCAGCGGATGTTGGCAATTTGATCTCTGGTTCCTCTGCCTTTTCTAAAACCAGCTTGAACATCAGGGAGTTCATGGTTCACATGTTGCTGAAGCCTGGCTTGGAGAATTTTGAGCATTACTTTACTAGCGTGTGAGATGAGTGCAACTGTGTGGTAGTTTGAGCATTCTTTGGCATTGCCTTTCTTTGGAATTGGAATGAAAACTGACCTTTTCCAGTCCTGCGGCCACTGCTGAGTTTTCCACATTTGCTGGCATCTTGAGTGCAGCACTTTCACAGCATCATATTCCAGGATTTGAAACAGCTCAACTGGAATTCCATCACCTCCACTAGCTTTGTTCTTAGTGATGCTTTCTAAGGCCCACTTGACTTCACATTCCAAGATGTCTGGCTCTAGATGAGTGATCACATCTTCATGATTATCTGGGTCGTGAAGATCTTTTCTGTACAGTTCTTCTGTGTATTCTTGCCACTTGTTGTCTATTTATATGTCTTCTTGGGAAAAATGTACTCAGTTCCTCTGCTCATTTTTTAGTTGGATTGTTTGCTTTTTTGCTGTTATGAGTTCTTTATATGTTTTAGATATTAACCCTTATAAGATACATGATTTGTAAATGTTTTCTTCCATTTGTAGGTTGCCTTTTCAATCTATTGATTCTTTGGCTGTGCAGATTTTTTTTAATTTACTTTTTGCTTTTGGTGTCAGATCCAACACATCATTGTCAAAGCTGATGTCGTGGAGCTTACCCCCTGTGTTTTCTTCCTGGAGTTATATGGTTTCAACTTCTGTGTTGGGAGTTGTTAATCCATTTTGAGTTGGTTTTCTGCATCTATTGATATGATCATATGGTTTTTATCCTTCATTATTTTGTTTTGTGTCACACTGATTAATGAGTGGATATTGAAACATCCTTGCATCCTTAGACTAAACCCCACTTAATTGTGGTGTATGATCCTTTTAATAATAGTGTTGAATTTGATTTGCTAATTTTTTTTTTTTTTTTAAGAATTTTTGCATCTATGGTCATTAGGAATACTGGTTTATAGTTCTCTTGTACTCTCCTTGCCTGGTTTTGTTATCAGGTGATGCTGGCTTTATAAAAAGAATTTGGAAGTATTCCCTCCAGTTCTGTTTTTTTTGGAAGGGTTTGAGAAGGATTGGTATTAATTCTTTTGAAAATTTTTGATAGAATTCACAAGTGAAGCCATCTGTGCCTGGACTTTCGTTTGTTGGGAGGATTTTGATTACTGATGCTGCAGTCCGTGGGGTCACAAAGAGTTGGATGCAGCTGAGCAACTGAACTGAACAGTTTTTTTTTTTTTTTTTTTTACCAGTAATTGGTTTGTTCAGCCTTTTCTGTCTTCATGACTCATTTTGTTAGGTTGTGTTTCTAAGAATTTAATTTTTCCAGTTGTCCAGTGTGTTGGCATATAATTGTTCATGTATCTATTACTAAAAAATATTTTTGTGTTTATGGAAGCAGGTTAACCACATTTCCAATACCATGTTCTGGCCCTGCTTTAGAAAGACATCATGTTGTGATGCAAAGAGTTATGCCTTTGGAGCGAGAAAGTCCTAAGTTTACATCCCCCCCCGCCCCACACACTTATTAGCTTTGTAAGACAGACTTTCTCTGCATCTTAATTTTTTTCATTGTAAAGTAAGCATGTTTCCTGCATTTCAGAAATGTTGTGTTAGGGATCAGATATGTGAGTCTGAGTGAACTCTGGGAGTTGGTGATGGACAGGGAGGCCTGGCGTGCTGCGACTCATGGGGTCACAAAGAGTTGGATATGACTGAGCGACTGAACCGAACTGATGATAACATATATGGAAGTACTTTTTAAGTAGAACAGAGAAAATTTTGGTATTACATTTTGTATACATTATTGTAATATAATATTGTATTACATTATAGTATTACATTTTGTTTGTCTCAGTCCTTTTTTAAAAATTAAAAAAAAATTTTATTTTTTGGCTGTGCTGGATCTTTGTTGCTGTGCAGACTTCTCTGTTGCGGCGTGTGGCCTTCTCACTATGGTGGGCTCTCTTGTTGTGTAGCGCGCACCCTCGAGCACATGGGCTCTGTAGTTTCAGCTCCTGGGCTCTTGAACACAGGCTCAGTAGTTGTGCATGGGCTTAGTTGTGCTGGGGCATGAGGGATCCTCCCAGATCAGGGATGTCTCCTGCATTGGCAGACGGATTCTTTACCACTGAGCCACCAGGGGAGCCCTGTCTCAGCCCTTTTTAATAAAGACAGTCATGACTCACTTCTACCTGCTGCTGCTGCTGCTGCTGCTGCTGCTGCGTTGCTTCAGTCGTGTCCGACTCTGTGTGACCCCATAGACGGCAGCCCACCAGGCTCCCCTGTCCCTGGNCAGGGGAGCCCTGTCTCAGCCCTTTTTAATAAAGACAGTCATGACTCACTTCTACCTGCTGCTGCTGCTGCTGCTGCTGCTGCTGCGTTGCTTCAGTCGTGTCCGACTCTGTGTGACCCCATAGACGGCAGCCCACCAGGCTCCCCTGTCCCTGGGATTCTCCAGGCAAGAACACTGGAGTGGGTTACCCTTTCCTTCTCCAGTGCATGAAAGTGAGAAGTGAAAGTGAAGTCGCTCAGTCATGCTCGACTCTTAGCGACCCCATGGACTGCAGCCCACCAGACTCCGCCCATGGGATTTTCCAGGCAAGAGCACTGGAGTGGGGTGCCATTGCCTTCTCCGCACTTTTACCTAGAGCAGGTTTTATCTGAGAAGTCTATACCTAGAGCAGGTTTTATCTGAGAGGTCTGTGTTTGGCAATTTGAACTTAACTTTCAGTGTTTCCTCTTGTTGATCCTCTTGTTGTAAGTTCTCCATATCGTTGGTAACTGTGCTCGTCTGTAACTGTCAACAGGTGCTGTGATGTTCCTTAAGCTGCATCTCAGAAAATATCTTAGAAATAGATAATCTAGGACCCTAGCTATTTTCTGATAAGTCTTATGGTCACAGACTAAAGATGAGGTTTGCTTTTGGGGAGGGTCCCAAAAGATGAAGCTTTGGGATGAACAATAGATGAAGACTAAATTGATAAATGGTCACTGCAATTACGTATAGTCCACGGGATCGCAAAGAGTCAGACACGACTGAGCGACTTTCACTGCTGGGATTGTGAGACTGGCCTTGTACTTCAGTCAGTTTGGGTCATGTTTCAGGAAGTAGCAACTTTTCTCCACTGTCATTTGACTTTTCATTAATATTGATTTTTCTGGCTTCAAAAAGGATGTGTGTTTACATTTTATTTGTTTAGAATGTACCTCTATATCCCAAAAGAAGTTGAGGTAAGTAGTGACAGTTTTATGGAGTATTTCCAATTATATGAAGTGAAAGTAATATTATAAAATATTATAAATACATGGGCACTCATGACTCTTATGATTAATATTCAGAAGTTTAATTAGATTTTCCACAGTTTAAAATTTGTTAGCCTTATTATTTGACTAGTTAATGAGCTTCCTCTTCCCCTGCTGGCTGACTCTTTAGAAATACAATGAATTAGGGAAAAAAACAATACTAATTCTGAGCTGAGAATATCTGTTAAAACTTTATACTCTTTGTAGAAGTGGCTAATGTTAGAGGTGTCATTTGGATAAGGAATTGATTGCATTATGTCTTCCCTTGTTTGTAACTTGTTTCCAGTGGTATTTAATGCTCAGAGTGATACTCATTTAGCATTTCTTCTAAAAAGGTAGACTAGATTTTAGTTATAGCATGTGTCATAAATTTTCTTTTTTGTGTTCTCAAAAGCCATCTCAGCTACCTTTTCTGACCAGCACAACTTGTGGTTTGTGTGCCTTTAATTGGTTGTTTATTTATATGGCATTTATTTACTGAATATTGCTTAGTATCTATTAAAGACCCAATAGGCGTTGAGGTGAACATAAGATGAGATGATACTCCTTGAAAGCTTGGAGCTTTTTCTCTGCTTGAGATCTATACTGTATGCCTTTGAAATATTAAATAAAATCTAGAGCAGTGTCTCATTAAATAGAATGATGAATGCTACTACATATTAAATACATTTGAATATTAAAGATTAGGAAGGCCATGGTTGTGTTAAAGATAAGGCAGGCATCAGAATGACTTAAAAGATTCTGAAGAATGGATATAGTTCAGATAGCAGAAGCGGGGATGTGAAGGACAGGCCTTCCATGACAAGAGGCTTGAGTAGGATGTTAGCGTGATTTATTTAGGGTACAGTGGAAGGCACCACCCCAACATCTTTACACTTTCAGTTGATTTAATCCTTAGGTTAGTCCTCTGATGTGGTGTGATTCTGTATTTCACAGATAAAGTAAGAAAGACTTACAGGGGTTAAAACTATTGTTAACATCTCCATTTACAAGTCATGAAAGTGCTAGGTTTTTATTCTGTATATGTCTGGGTGCAGATAGAAACCTGTGCTGCTCTGGCTATAACTAAAGAGAGAGCTGGATGAGGGCCATGGAGCCTAGGTATTATGTGTGGTTTTCACATTCCAGAATTTACTTGCAAATACTTCTTAGTAGGCATTAAGTATGGGTAACAAGCTTTATTTTAAAATTTCACTGTTTTTATTGCTTGCTAAAATTTTGACCTGTTGGTAGTCAGTTCAGTTGCTCAGTCATGTCCGACTCTTTGCGACCCCATGAATCGCAGCACGCCAGGCCTCACTGTCCATCACCATCTCTCGCAGTTCACTCAAACTCACGTCCATCGAGTCCGTGATGCCATCCAGCCATCTCATCCTCGGTCATCCCCTTCTCCTCCTGCCCCCAATCCCTCCCAGCATCAGAGTCTTTTCCAATGAGTCAACTCTTCGCATGAGGTGGCCAAAGTACTGGAGTTTCAGCTTTAGCATCATTCCTTCCAAAGAAATCCCAGGGTTGATCTCCTTCAGAATGGACTGGTTGGATCTCCTTGCAGTCCAAGGGACTCTCAAGAGTCTTCTCCAACACCACAGTTCAAAAGCATCAATTCTTCGGCACTCAGCCTTCTTCACAATCCAACTCTCACATCCATACATGACCACAGGAAAAACCATAGCCTTGACTAGGCGGACCTTAATCGGCAAAGTAATGTCTCTGCTTTTGAATATACTATCTAGGTTGGTCATAACTTTTCTTCCAAGGAGTAAGCGTCTTTTAATTTCATGGCTGCAGTCAGCATCTGCAGTGATTTTGGAGCCCCCAAAAATAAAGTCTGACACTGTTTCCACTGTTTCCCCATCTATTTCCCGTGAAGTGATGGAACAGGATGCCATGATCTTCGTTTTCTGAATGTTGAGCTTTAAGCCAACTTTTTTGCTCTCCTCCTTCACTTTCATTAAGAGGCTTTTTAGCTCCTCTTCACTTTCTGCCATAAGGGTGGTGTCATCTGCATACCTGAGGTTATTGATATGTCTCCTGGCAATCTTGATTCCAGCTTATGTTTCTTCCAGTCCAGCATGTCTCATGATGTACTCTGCATAGAAGTTAAATAGCAGGGTGACAATATATAGCCTTGACGTACTCCTTTTCCTATTTGGATAGAAAATATGTTCCGTGAGTTCTGCTCTACACACATGCTCTTTCCCCGTCAGGGAGTTGGTAGAAACGGGAAAATTGAAACATGGCACTGCTTCCTGTTTAGTCTGGATCTGGCCTCAGTATTGTTTTTTAAAAATGCACTTAAGAAGGGAATGACATAAGAAAACTTTGTGAGTTAAATTTTATTCTTTAAGTTATACTTGTCTTTTTAACAGTGATCTGTTTGGTGTTATTGTTGAAAAGCTTTAGTTTTCACAGATTTTCCATCTGGTTTAACCAAATTGATTTATCAAACATATATTCAAATGGTTACTCATGGCTTTGATTATAAAAATTGCCTAACTCTAGGGCTAGGCATCCACCTATTTTGCAAGACAAGTCAGACAGTTCCAGACAAGTGGCCTTTGGACCATTTGTTGACGTCTGTCAGGTCAGATGTTTTTGTTCAAAACGGGTGGATGGATTGGGTTGATAGCATACCCTAAGCTGCTTGAGTGTGGGGCATTCTCTGTATCATTGAGGACTTAGAGACATTTATTCTTTCCCAAAAGGTCGTTTAAGGGTAAAGGTTTTATCAAGTTTATATGGCTGATGAAACATACCATGATTAATTAAGATTAGTGACAACTTTAAAGCTGTTTTTGAATTTAAATAAAAAATTAAATAGGACTTTTGCTTTGAGGCCTGACTCTATCTACATAAAGGGAAATTGCCTATATAAGTGAATGCAGCCATTTGCATTCACTTATAAAGGCAATTTCCCTTTATGTTCTTACCAGATAACTTTTTCCATAATTGCACACTTATCTGGGGATCTAAGACAAGCAATATGATAGTTTCTTAATTAAACATGAGAACTGTTAAATAGTTACCATGATTCTACATGGGAAGGTGTATAGATTTTCCTGCAGGATTCTTATTCCCTGTGAGATGTGATGAATGGTTAGGAGAAGGGATATAGCATATTGTCAAGGGTATTATATCTGTGTGGTACGGCCTTTAAAAAAAAAACTGAGATATAATTGACATAATGACTTAATGTATGTTTATGTTGTGAAATGATCACTGCAATAAGCTCTCCATCCATTACCAAACATAGTGACAATAATTTTTTCCCCTGTGATGAGATCTTTCAAGATCTATTCTCTTGGCAGCTTTTGAAGTATACAGTACAGTATAGTTACCTGTAGTCTCCATGCTGTACATTACACCCCCAGGACTTATCTTAAACTGGAAGTTTATACCTTCTAACCACCTTCACCACCTGTTTCATCTGCTGCCCACCCCCTTCTCTGGCAACCACTAGTCTCTTCTTCCTATCTGAGTTTCTTTTTTAACTTTCCACATAAAAGTGATGTCATAAAGTATTTGTCTTTCTCTCTCTGACATATTTTACTTAGCATAATGCCCTTAAGGCCAATACATGGTGTGTCAAATAACAAATATGCCTTTTTTCTCATGGCTGAATAATATTCCATTGTATCTGTAAAACACTTCCTGTATCCATTCATCCATTTATACAGATTTAGGTTGTTTCCATGTTCTGGTAATTATTAATAATGCTGCAGTGAATGTGGGGGTGCAGATATGTTTGTAAGATAGTTATCTTATTTCCTTGAGATAAATACCCAGAAGTGGAATCGCTGTTTCACATGGTGGTTCAGTTTTTGATTTTTTGAGTAACCTCCATACTGTTTACACAGTGGCTGCACCAGTTTACATTAGCACCAACCATGCACACTGGTTGAACAGCTTTTTTGGTGTGAAAACCAATTCAAGAAAATTAAAAACACACGTATGTACAATAAGACTTCTCAACATTTTCATATATATATATATATATATATATATATAATTTTTTCTCTGTTGAAATTATGCTTTTTAAACCCAGGTAATAAAACAGTATCTGTAATTGCAAATAAGCATTGTCTTAGGTTTTTTTTTAAACTGAAGAATTTCCCTTTTTGATGAAAATTTAGAAACTGTGTGTTTGACGTGAATCGTAAAATACCTGTAGTGGTTTATCTTTTAACAGATTTTAAGTGAAATAGAACTTTATGGCTTGGGGATGTGGTTTGAACGGTTTGAGTGAAGAAAGTAAATTGGCCTCATAATTCAGTTCAGAATTTAAAGGTTTTGAGGAGACAGGAGTTGCCATTGGGAATGGAAAGCAGGGTTGAACAGGAGTGGCTCACAGATCATGTGGTTCATTGTGTGAGGGTGGCTCAGATGGTATCGCATCTGCCTGCAATGTGGGAGACCCAGGTTTGATCTCTAGGTCGGGAAGATTCTCTGGAGAAGGAAATGGCAACCCACCCCAGTATTCTTGCCTGGAAAAATTCCATGGTGGAGGAGTCTGGTGGGGTACAGCCCATGGGGTTGCAAAGAGTCGGACATGACTGAATGACTTCACTTAATGGGTGCAAAAATGACTTCTCTGTGCAGACTATGAAACTGGGAGTTGGGTTTTCATCCTTAAGTCTTCTGAATCTTTGACTGCTTTACTCGATTTCTGGTCCATGCCTTAGTGCCAAAAATCTCTAGTGGCTGCTCCTACCTGCTTTTAACTTTAACCTTGAGACAGCAGCAGCTCTGCCCACCCCATGCTGATAGTGAGACAGTTGATTGGAATTATTCAGCTAGAGATGAGCTTTACAAAAAGTGTTTGTTAGAAGGTGATTGGTTGGGATTATCATTCTTTGAACATTTTAAATTTCTTCTTGAATTAGACTTGAGGGTGATTTTGTGAAGTTAGGAATATTAGTAATAGTTTGCCCAGTGTTGTTACATGATGTACTTGTTGTTGTTCAGTTGCTAAGTTGTGTCCACCTCTCTGCAGCCCTGTGAACTGTGGCATGTCTGGCTTCCCTGTCCTTCAGTGTCTCCCAGAGTTTGCTCAAACTCATATGTCGAGTTGGTGATGCCACCCACCTATTTAATCCTCTGTCGCCTCCTTCTCCTGCTCTCAATGTTTTCCAGGATTTAGGGTCTTTTTCAATCAGTTAGTTGGCTCTTTGCATCATGTGGCCAAAGTATTGGAACTTCAGCTTCAACATCAATCCTTCCAGTGAATGTTCAAGTGGTACTTGAGGGAGTTTGAAATTAATTTGATAATCTCTCCTTTCTTTTTTTCTTAGATAATTAATAAGAAAAAATTATATTTTAAAAGAGCTTTTTATTTTTAAAGACATTATTTGAACATTTCTGAATTCTTGTTGGAATTAAAGTGTGAAGTTATTGGATTATCCATAAAGTAATCATGACAAAGCTATTTTGTTGATTTCCTGATTAAAAATTTAGGTCACCCACTGGTTTTTATAGGACACTCCCAAAGATTGTTAAATGGAGATGTTTTGAGTATAGACGTATCTGAGACGCTGGCTTAGTCTACTTCGTAGTGCATTATCTGGTGACCTTTGAATTTTCTGTTACTTGGAAAAGAGAGGTCTTTATTTTTACTTCAGTCACAATAAACTCAGTGAGAGATACTTCATGGTCACTGATTGTCAACAGTGGTAAGATCAGATAAGAAATTCACCTGAGCCTTTTAGGAACTTGTGTATGAAGGGCACTGTCCTGTCATGAAATACTTGGGCTCTTTTATAAGGGCCTGGGATGTTCACACAGAAGAGGGCTCCTGTGGAGAAAGAGAAGGCTTATTTGTGGAGAGGGCTTATTTTATCTTAATTGTTTAATGTTTTTCCTAGACAGAAGACTTAAGTCAGATGTTCACCTTTAGGAAATACGAGAAGATAAATAGAAATGACTGGGCTGTAGGCAGTTGGGTGGCAGTTCTTTCTGTCTTTTTTTTGTGGCTTTGTGGACAGGTTATTTGAAGACACTTGAGTTTCCCTGTGTACTTTGACGTGAAGTGCATGTTCAGTACAGAAGCAAATCCAGCCTCACTGTGGAACTTGCTAGTTGTGGGTGTTTCACAGATGGAAAGATGTTAAGACAGCGTTCATATTTTCCTGCATGAAAAATTCATTAGAAACAGAAACTCAGAAGTAGCCATGTCACTTTGGAGTCTTTGTTACGCAACTGTGGGCCTCAGCTTCCAGCTGACAGCTGTTAAGTTAAGGCATGGACAAGTAGCAGGTTAAAAATATAAATTCAGATAAGGCTTTGAATTAACCAGTTTTTCTGTTACATTTTAGACCTTTAAAGAAAAATATTAGAGACAATTCATTGGGTACTTTTCTTTTTGTGGCACAGCCATTTGAGAAAAGGGGATTTTAGGTTCTTTTTATTGTGGGCTTAAAATTTTTTCATTCCATGTTAGTGTTACTTACCCTGTTTTATCAACTAATGAACTATAATGGCTGTTCGAATAGGTTACTCTTTGCCGTAATCACCTAGACAAGATGGCATACCATAGTTGAGAAGTGCTTTTAGTGAAAGACTGGATTCTAGTACTGGCTTTCTTACTTGGGTATATGATTTAACTTTTCTGATCCAGAGTTGCTGTTAATACCAGTTGGGAGGATAATAACTCCCTACTTAAAAAAGAAATTTTTTTTTTAAAATAGCGTTTTTTGGAGGACCATTAAAGATAAATAAGCATATATAAATGTTGAATATTGGTACTGAGGCTAGCACTTCTTGGAAGTTAAGTATGTGAATTTGTCTTGGATGCCTTTATTGACATTTTCTTTAATTATTGATTTTCTGAGAGTTTTTTCTGCATACGTGCATGTTGACTTTTGTCAAATGATTTTTCTGTATCTGTTGAAATGATCATATGATTTTCCTTCTTTATTGTTAGTGTGGTGTAAAGATTTGGCTTCTGCTGTGACGACTGAGGGTTTCCTAGGTGGCGCTGGTGGTAAAGATCCTGCCTACTAAATGCAGGAGACTTAAAAGAGGTGGGTTCAGTCTTGGGGGTCGGGAAGGTCCCCTTGAGGAGGGCATGGCAACCCACTCCAGTATCCTAGCCTGGAGAATCGAGTGGACAGAGGAGCCTGGTGGGCTACAGTCCATGGGGTTGCAAAGAGTCAAGACACAACTGAAGTGACTTAACCGTAGGTGGTAGTTGGATAGAGAGACAGACAAGGAAATAATGGTAATATCTATTATAGTTGAGGACTGCAAAAGATGTATGGGAATGTAGAGAGAGAAGTAATGAAATCAACCTGATGAAGTCAGGAAGGCTTTCAGAGGAACTCAGCTAAGGGCGGAGGTTTGGCATTTGAGAGTCAAAGGAAGGAGAGGGGAGTGCCACATCCTCGCAGAGGGCGCGGCCAGTGCAGCTGGAGTGTGAGATCCGTATTCAGGTTGGTAGCTAGAGATGAGGCTGCTGTGCAGAGGCAGTGTTACGAAGCTTCCATTCTCTGTCACAGTTTCTGTGTTGTATGTGGGTGTGGGGAGTCACCGAACAGTTTTGAGAAAATTAAAGGGACATTGTTAGGTTTTTGTGATAAAGAGATCTCTTCTGCATTGGATACTGTGGATGATGAGTTATTTGTTTAATGTTTAAAAAAAACTTACATTTCTGGAATAAACCTCATTTGGTAATGTGTCATATTTTTAATATATTGATGAATTCTGTTTGTTAGTATGTTGGTAATAATTTTTGCAAATATGCTCGTGAAGAGTATTTATCCATAGTTTTCTTTATCTGGTTTTGTTGGCCTTAAAATGAGTTGGTAAATGTTACTTCTGTTTTCTGAGAAGAGTTTGTGTTCATTGGCCTTACTCCTTCAGTATTAGAGAATTAGCCAGTAAAACCATCTGGGCCTGTGGTTTCTTTTGGAGAATTCATTTGATAAGGAATTCAGTTTCTTTGATAGAATGAGGGCTTTAGAATATTTTAGTCTACATTATGTCCATTTTTAAAAGTTGGATTTCTCATAGAACTTGTGCTTTTCGTATTAGTTGTCAAATTTATTGGTATATAGTTGTTCATTGTACTTATTATTCAGTTAATATATGTAAAGTCTACAGTGATAGTGCCTCTTTCATTTCTGATATTGGTAAATAGGTGTTTATCAGTTTTGCTAATCTTTTTGAAAAAATTCTTCTTTTATTTTCTTTGTTTTTCAGCTGTGCTGGTTTTTGCTCCTTCCTTTAGTTTCTTTAGGTTTTCTTTGCTGTTTTTCTACTTTCTTGGGAGTGTTTCTTAAATTTGGGCGTTTACAAGTGTAACTTTTTCTCACAGTACTGCTTTAGCAAAATTCCACAAATTTTGGTATATTGTATTTTTATTTTGAGTGGGGTCAGAGTATTTTCTAGTTCACTTGTGTTTTTTTTTAAAATCCATAGATTATTCAGAAATGTGCTGGAATTGAATATAGTGTTCTGTAAATGTCAGTTCAAGGGTATTGGTAGTGTTTTTGGACTTTTTGTATTATTGGTTTTATCAGTTGCTGAAGAGTGTTAAAATCTTCAACTGTGGATTTGTCTTTCTGTTATTAAAATTCTGCAGGTTTTTCCTTTATATATTTTGAAATGTTAGTATTAGGCTCATATATGTTTATTATTGGCATTTTCCCCCCTGATGAACTGACCTTTTTATCTTTATGAAATGTCCCTCTTTTCTCTGGTAATAAAGTTCACTTTCCTCTGAAAGGAATGTAGCCACTTGAGCCTTATGTTTTTTTTACTTACTTGGCTTATCCTTTAGCATCCTTTTACTTTCAACTTTTCTGATCCTTAGTATTTAAAGCATGTCTCTTGTAGACAGCATGCATTTACTTCTTATTTTTAAAAATGCATTTGTTCAATATCTGCCTTTTAACTAGAGTGCTTATTCCATTAACATTTAATGTAATTGCTGATATGATTGGATTTAGGTCTACTGTTTTAATATTTGTTTTATTTGTTCCAACTCTTTTGTTCTTTTCTTTATCTTTCCTTGTTTCTTGAACATTTTTAGAATTTTACCTTAGTTTATTGGCGTGTTTGCTATGTCTTTATTTTCTGGAGGTATAAATCACATAGCAATACAATACACATCACCAATTTCAAGTTTAATGCAGTGTTTTTTTTTTTTTTGTATATTCACAGGTTTGTATAGCTATTTCCACAGTTCAATTCTAGGACAGTTTTGCTACCCCTAAGAGAAATGATGTACTTGTTAACAGTCGCTTCCCGTTTCCACCCACCCCCTTGCCCTCACTCTAAGCAACTGCTGATCTTAATTCATCTGTAGATTTTGCCATTCCTACCTTTTCATATAAATGGAATTATACAGTACATGGTCTTTTACATCTGGCTGCTTTCCCTTAACAGAGTGTGTGCAAGATTCAGCCATGCTATGTACTAGTACTCATTCCTTTCTGTTGAAGAATTTTGTCCATTATGTGGTTTATGCTACTTTTTATTTATCGTAGATCAGTTTATTTTTTTGTCTGTTACAAGTAACGCTTCTATGAACGTTTGAATAGAAGTTTCGTGTGGATATGTGTGTCTTCTTGAGGAATTGCGAAATTCCTTTCCAAACTGGCCATATCATTGTTCATTTCAGGCAGCAGCGTGTGATGGTTCCAGTTTTTCTGCATCGTTATCAGCATTTGATATTATCTGCCTTTATGATTATAACCATCATAACAGCTATCTCATTGTGTTTTGTTTGCTAATGGCTAATGATGTTGAACATCTTTTCACTTGCTTATTGACCATTTGTATATCTTTTGGAGGAATGTCTGTTCTTTACACATTTTAAAATTGGATTATTTGTCTTATTATTGAGTTGTAAGACTTTCTTGTATATTCTGGATAAAAGTACCTTTGCAGATATATGATTTCCAAAAATTTTTTTTTAATCATGTGAGTTGTCTTTTCACTATGTTGATTGTATGCAACATAAAAGTCTTAAGTTTTGATGGACCTAATTTATCTTTTGCTTGCGCTATTTGGTATCATATTTAAGAAACCATTGCTTAATCCATGGTCATAGGATTTGTACCTAAGTTTTCTTCTGAGAGTTTTATTAAATTTTTAATTCATATTTAGGTCTGTGATTAATTTTTTTGGATTTTGTCTATGGTTTTTTTGTTTACTGAGATGATCATATGGGTTCTAGTCCTTTATTGTATTAACATGGTATATGACGTTCATTGATTTTAAGTGTTAAAACTTGCTGTCTTTGGATAAATCTCAGTTTGTCAGAGTGTGAATGCTTTTTTTGTGTTTAGGTTTGTATTTTGTTGAAGATTTTGATGTTTGTAGTCAGGAATACTGGGCTGTAGTTTTTTTTTTTTTTGTGTGTGTGTGTATGTGACGTCTTTATCTGATTTTGGCTCAGGGTAATGCTGCCTCAGTGTAAGTTGGGCTGTGTTCCCTCTTCCATTTTGGGAGAAAAGTCTGTGAAGAATTGGTCTTATTTTCCTTTAAATGTTTGGTAGAAGTCGCCAGTGAGGCAGTCAGGGCCTGGCTTTTCTTTTTGGGAAAGAATTTAATCTTTTCCCTGTAGATCTATTCAGATTTTCTGTTTTTTCTTGAGATGGTTTTGGTAGTTTGTTTCTTTCTAGGAATTTGTTCATTTCATCTAAATTACCTATCCTGTTGGCATAGTTTTTTCTAAGTTACTATTCCTTTATGATCGGTTTTATTTTTGAAAGGTGGGCAGTGATGTCTCCCCTTCATTCCTGATTTTAGTACTTGATTTTTCTCTCTTCTTGGTCATTTTAGGAAAATACATTAAAAAATATTTTCAAGGTATCACCTTTATTTCATTTTTTCTTCCCCCCTCTGTTTTTCTTCTTCATTGGTTTTTGCTCTGATCTTAACTTTTTTCCCCTTTTACTTGCTTTGGGCCTCATTTTGTTTGCTGCTCTTTTTCTAGAGTTTAGGATGAAAGATTAGATTATAGAATTGACATTTAAAAAAAAAATTGTAGTTAGTTACAGATACCAGTTTCCTTATGGATTTGCTCTAGCTGTATCCCAGAAGCTTTAATATGTTAGGTTTTCATTTTCATTGTTCTCAAAAATATTCTAAATTTCCTTCATTAATTCTTTGACCCATTAGTTATTAGTTGTAAACTACTTAGTATATTAAAAAGTCACATATGATTAAGGAAATTAAGAGAAAATAATCTTAGGTTTACCCACAGAGTTACCATTTGCTGTGTTTTTCATTTCCTTTTGAAGATTAGAGATTCTGTCTTGTATCATTTGCCTTCTGCTTAGTGAACTTCCTTTACCATTTGTTCTTGGTCTGCAGGTGATGCATTCTTTTTGCTTTTCCCTAATATTTTTATTTTGTCTTCATTCTGAAGGATATTTCTGCTGAATATAGAATTCTGGATTGTCAGATATTTTATCCTTTTAGCATTTAAAAGATTCTTCCACTGTCTTTTGGCCTCCACTTTTTTTTTTTTTTGGTCAGCAGTAATTCATATTTTTGTGATTTATCATTTTTCTTTGGCTATTTTAATACATTTTATTTTTGCTTGCTGACAGTTAGATATGTTTACATATTTTCTTTGTATTCTCTCTGCTTGTGGTTCATTGAACTCCCAGAATCTATAAATTTCCATCTTATACTCCATTTGGGAATTTTTCGGCCATTATGTTTTCAGATACTGTTTTTGCCCATTCTTTCTCTCTTCTGATTACAGAAGTCCAGTTATACCTGTTGCATAGATAACTGTTCACTTTTCTTTTTGCTTTTTCCTCTCTATTCAGATTGGGTAAGTGCTTTTGCTTCTTAAGTGTACTGACTATTCTGTCTTCAGTCTGTATCCGATGAATATTTGCATTTCAGATTATTTTTCATTCTAAAATTTACATTTTTTGAAATAGTTTCTTCCTCTACTTAGGTTTCCTATTTGTTGTGAGCATATCTTCCTCTTTAATTCTTATTCATGGTCATAGTAGCTGCTTTTAAAATTCTTGTCTAACGTGTAGTGTTGTGTTAGCCGCTCGGTCTTATCCAGCTCTTTTCAATCCCGTAGACTGTAGCCTGCCAGGCTCCTCTGTCCATGGGATTCTCCAGGCAGGAATCCTGGAGTGGATTGCCGTTACCTCAGTGTTTATCACAGCACTGTTTACAGTAGCTAGGGCATGGAAGCAGCCGAGATTTCCATCAGCAGATGCATGGATAAGGAGGTTGTGGTACATATATACAATGGAATATTACTCAGCTATAAAGAACTCACTTGAGTCAGTTCTGATGAGGTGGATGAAACTGGAGCCTATTAAACAGAGTGAAGTAAGTCAGAAAGAGAAACACCAATACAGTATATTAATGTGTATATATGGAATTTAAAAGAATGGTAATGATGATCCTATATGCAAGACAGCAAAAGAGACACAGATGTAAAGAACAGACCTTTGCACTATGTCAGAGAAGGTGAGGGTGGGATGATTTGAGAGAATAGCATTGAAACATGTCTATTACCATATGTAAAATAGATGGCCAGTGCAAGTTCGATGCATGAAGCAGGGCACTCAAAGCTAGTGCTCTGGGACAACCCAGAGGGATGAGGGGCTTCAGGGTGGGGGAACACATGTGCACCTGTGAGTGATTCATGTCAGTGTATGGCAAAACTACCATAATATTGTAGAGAAATTGTCCTCCAATTAAATAAATAAATATAAAAAAATTCTTGTCTGTAAAGGAAATGACCTCAGATTGGAGTAGACTAATGGTACATGACAGTTAAAGGCCATGTGGGTTCTTGGGTTAGATGCTAGGTCCAAAAAAGGACATTAGTGGATTGATTGACAGAATGCACATAACGTTTGTAAATGAATAGTTTTGTGGTAGCTCAGATGGTAAAGAATCTGCAATGCAGGAGAGCCAGGTTTGATCCCTGGGTCGGGCAGATCCCCTGGAGAAAGAAATGGCAATCCACTCCAATATTCTTTCTTGGAGGATTCCACCGACAGAGGAGCCTGATGAGCTATAGTCCACGGGGTCGCAAAGAGTTGGACAGGACTAAGCAAGTAACACACATTAATTTACTGCTTGCTGTAGTTGTGTAAGGGCTTCCCTGGTGGCTCAGATGGTAAAGAATCCTCCTGCAGTGCAGGAAACCTGGGTTTAGTCCCTGGGTGGGGAAGATCCCTCGGAGGAGGGCATGCCAGGCCTCCCTGTCCATCACCAATTCTATCAGTTCACTCAAACTCACGTCCATTGTGTCCGTGATGCCATCCAGCCATCTCATCCTTGGTCGTCCCCTTCTCCTCCTGCCCCTAATCCCTCCCAGCATCAGAGTCTTTTCCAGTGAGTCAGCTCTTCTCATGAGGTGACCAAAGTACTGGAGTTTCAGCTTTAGCGTCATTCCTTCCAAAGAAATCCCAGGGTTGATCTCCTTCAGAATGGACTCGTTGGATCTCCTTGCAGTCCAAGGGACTCTCAAGCGTCTTCTCCAACACCACAGTTCAGAAGCATCGATTCTTTGGTGCTCAGCCTTCTTCACAGTCCAACTCTCACATCCATACATGACCACAGGAAAAACCATAGGCTTGACTAGACGGACCTTAGTCGGCAAAGTAATGTCTCTGCTTTTGAATATGCTATCTAGGTTGGTCATAACTTTTCTTCCAAGGAGTAAGCATCTTTT
The DNA here is from genome assembly GCA_006410675.1 of Oreotragus oreotragus. NCBI lineage: Eukaryota > Metazoa > Chordata > Mammalia > Artiodactyla > Bovidae > Oreotragus > Oreotragus oreotragus. Next base: position 37,363 of record SJYX01018295.1, on the reverse strand, counting down.
AATTTCATGGCTGCAGTCAGCATCTGCAGTGATTTTGGAGCCCCCCAAAATAAAGTCTGACACTGTTTCCACTGTTTCCCCATCTATTTCCCATGAAGTGATGGGACCGGATGCCATGATCTTCGTTTTCTGAATGTTGAGCTTTAAGCCAACTTCTTTGCTCTCCTCTTTCACTTTCATCAAGAGGCTTTTTAGCTCCTCTTCACTTTCTGCCATAAGGGTGGTGTCATCTGCATATCTGAGGTTATTGATATTTCTCCCGGCAATCTTAATTCCAGCTTGTGCTTCTTCCAGCCCAGTGTTTCTCATGATGTACTCTGCATAGAAGTTAAATAAGCAGGGTGACAATATATAGCCTTGACGTNAAGTAATGTCTTTGCTTTTGAATATGCTATCTAGGTTGGTCATAACTTTTCTTCCAAGGAGTAAGCATGTTTTAATTTCATGGCTGCAGTCACCATCTGCAGTGATGTGTGTGCTTAGTTGAGACTAAATCCAACTCTTTTCCAACCCCATGGACTGTAGCCTGCCAGGCTCCTATGTCCATGGGATTTTCCAGGCAGGAAGACTGGAGTGGGTTGCCATTTACTCCTCCAGGAAATCTTCCTGACCCAGGTATCGAACCAGTGTCTCCTGCATTGGCAGGCAGATTCTTTACCACTGATCCATCTGAGAATCCCATAAACCTGCCTAAATCATATCACTTCTTAATATTATCTAATATTATTATGTAATATCTAACAAATTTGTGTCTGTCATATAGCAGTGTGTGCTAAAATAAAAGATTTATTCTGACTTGAAGTTCTATTTTGTCACTTAAAACTGAAGGCCTTCATCCTTTGATACTCTCATTATTAACAGACTAAGGGCTACTTGGCTGGAGCCAGCGCTATCCTTCAGTAATGTTTTCCCAAGTTGAGTCCTGCAGAACTCTTATGTCCACAGATCACAGTGTTGGGGTAGGGGGGCAGATGGGGGAGAAAGGAATCCCATGGTCAAACAAATTCACGATATTATAATACATAATGTCTTCCTCTTGACAGCCATAGATTATGTGTGTGTAGGAGGGGACTGTTTAACTTATTTAAAGTAATCAGCCATGTAATTCTTTTTTCCCAGAATATCTTTGATGCAGTATTTCAGAGAAAAATCATCTATGAACCATTGTTTTTTTTTTCCTTCTTTTTCTTGGCAGCGCCTCAAAGCTTGTGGGATTCTAGCTCCCTCACCAGGGATTGATTTGGGGCCATGGCAGCAAGAGCACATGGAATCCTAACCACTGAACCACCAAGAGATTCCCAACCTCCCAATCGTTGCTTTATAGTAATGTCTATTACAGTCTACTGATGTTTCATTTTCTGTCATCCTGCAGAACTACAGGTCAGCCATTCTCTTACGTGAAACATGAACCCTCTAAAGTCAGGAATTCTTTGGATGGCATACAACTCTCTCCCTGAGGTATAAACATTCTGTTCTCATGCAACCTGCACCGAATGTGACAAATGGGGTGTTTTCCTGTATTTCTATTTGTATTATGTTACTTTGAACGTTTGTTTGAAAAATCTCTACACAGAACTATTGTTGCCTGTCATGCTTCCTGCTTAGCTTTATTACTTCGTCTTAACTCAAGACTTTAGTCATCTGCCTAGAAAGTCATTCCTGGAAATCTCGTTCACTCTCAATTGCAAACAGCATCTGTTCTGAACTCCCAAACCTACCTCCTGTCTCTATCTCTTATATATAAGTTCTAGTCTGGGGGAGAGGGAGGTAAATTAGGAGTTTGAGATTAATATATACAGCAAAAAGAACCTAATGTATAGCACAGGGAACTATACTCAATATTTTGTAGTAACCAATAAGGGAAGAGAATCTCAAAAAAACAGACACACACATATATATGTATGTATAACTAAATCACTTTGCTGTACACCTGAAACATATTGTGTATCAACTACACTCCAACTGAAAACAAAAAACAAACTCTAGTCCCATATAACTTAGCACTTCAGTTTTTTTTTCAACCCAGCTTAACCAAAATTTTCTTAAATTATCTTTTCCTTAAGGGTAACTATGCATAATCACTGTGGAACCTGCTATGACATTTCAGCATTCACATCGACACACCCCAATTCAGAGAACTAATTTTATTGCTATTAGATTCAAATAAATGAATTAAACCAAACCCAGTATCATTTCAGACCTGCAACAAAATTCACTGGACTGAAGCCCCTGCTTACGTTCATACTATGAAGAGAACAGCTGACATTAAACAGTCACCCCATGCTTCTGAGAACAGTACTGGAGGGCTTTCCGGCTGCCTAAATTCAAGTCGGGATTTCAGAGTTAGCTTACTAGCATGTGGTGGGAAAATCACCCCTTAAGTTGGTGGGAAAAACAAATACCTCTTTTTACCAATGGATAAAAAAATATATTAATAGCTGGTGATGTTTTAAATCGGAGTATCTTCGTGGTTTCTCCTATTCCTAACTTGCATTCCATTCTTGCTCTGTCTTACCAGACGTGGGGTTCGGCTGTGGCTTCCCAGGCAACACAGACCCTGCTGACCGCTTTGGGTGCTCTCCTCAGCCTCAACTCCAGTCGGCCTCGATCATCGCAAACAGCTGGCTGAGCCTTTTCTTAACGTCAGGCTCTGGGCGGACATGGCAGGATTTCATGTGCACTCGCACGTGTTCGGCCAGTTTCGACTTGTAAATGAAGCCCTTGCCGCAGTCCGCACAGGCGAACGGCCGATCGGGCCGGTGGATGCGCTGGTGTCGGAGCATGTGGCCCCTTTCCCGGAAGTTTTTGTCGCATTCAGGGCAGCGGAAAGGCCTCTCCCCGGTATGCAGGCCCTGGTGGCTGAGCAGTTGCGCCTTCAAGCGGAAGCGCTTGTCGCACTGTGGACACTGGAAGGGCTTCTCGCCTGTGTGCGTCCGGACGTGCTCCACGAGCTTGGACTGCTTGGCGAAGCCCTTGCCGCATTCACAGGAGAAGGGCATCGGGCCGCCATGCAGCAGCTGGTGCGCCTTCAGGTCGGCCTTCACGCGGTAGCTCTTACCGCAGTCGGGACACGGGAAGGGCCTCTCGCCGGTGTGCAGGCGCCGGTGGCTCCGCAGCTGCCCCTGGAGGCGGAAGCGGCGGCCGCAGTCCGTACAGCCGAAGGGCCGCTCGCCGCTGTGCACGCGGAAGTGCTCAGCCAGCTTGGACGGCCGCGTGAAGCCCCGGCCGCACTCGACACACTGGAAGGGCCGCTCGCGGCTGTGCGTGCGCTCGTGCGCCTTCAGGATGCCCTTGAGGCGGAAGCTCTTGCCGCATTCAGCACAGCCGAAGGGCCGCTCGCCGCTGTGCACCCGCAGGTGCTCGCGCAGCTTGCACGGATGGGCGAAGCCACGGCCGCACTCACCACACGCCAGAGGCCTCTCACCTCCCTGCCGCAGCCCGTGGGCCCGCAGCGGGCTCCTCAGGCGAAAGCCCAGGCCGCACTCCAGGCCTGCGCGGGGCAGCTCGTGCGAGGGCGGCTGCCGGTGGAGCCGCAGGCGCCCGCACTGGCGGAAGGCCCGACTGCACTCGGCGCACCGGCAGGGCCGCTCCGCGCGGTACACGTGGGAGTGGTCGGAGAGCCCGCACCGCTGGGAGAGACGCCGGCTGCACGCACCATAGGGGCAGGGCCTCTCCCCTCCAGGGCCAGGCTTGCAGGCCTCCGGTACCCCAGCCCAGCGGCCACACTCCTGACCAGCCAGGCTCGAGTTCGGAGGGAGCTCGGCCCGCTCAGAGGCCGCCCCGGCGCCCTCTCTCGGGGAGACTGGCCTCTCCACACCCAGGGGGCCCCGGGAGGCACTCTCGTCACAACCGAGGTACGGAGGCGGCCTTGGCGGCGTCAGGCGGCGGCCACACGTTTCTCCACTTTCGAGGCCCAGCAGGTGGCTCTCCTCAGCCCGGACCCCCAGAGGGCAAAGCAACCTCGGCTTCCGGCGGAAACCCCGCCCACATCCCGGGCAGCGGAAGCGAGTCTGGCTCCGAGGCTGCTGTGCCTCCGGTTGTTTGCCGAGTTGCTTCCAGGCCTCCGAGTGCCTTCCCTGGTGCCGCTCTAAGAGGTTCTCATTCCGAAAGCTTTCCCCACAGAAGGCACAAGCCTGCTGGAGGCCCTCCCCTGAAGCGGTTTTCTGGAAGCCTGGGAGACCCAGGGCCCTGGGGCTGGCGATTCTATCTCTCAGGGTGGGTTCCCTGGAGCTGTGGACCGCTGGGAGTAGAGCCCAAGTGTTATGTCTCTGTAGGTTCACGAGGGCGACGGCTTGGTGAGGCCTGAAGGAAACATCTTCACTTTTTTCTGATAAGGGTTCACAGGAACGGTGGCTCTGAGGAGGATCTACCTGGAAATAGTAATGAGCTTCTTCTGAACTCACAGCTTGTTGGTTTCCTGAAACTGAAAACAAGATTCAGTCAGTGTCCCAGCCTATGTCATGGCTAAGGCGTTTGTGGCCAGAAGCGTTAATCTGCGGTGGCCCAGGAGCCCAACTTTCACTGAACTAAACCAGCAGCTCCTTTCAGTAGCGGTCAATTTCATGACCAGGAGAATCATGAGCCCTAGTTTAGGACTAAACTGAACAGACCTATCTTAGAATACTATTGAAAAAAGGACACTTAGGTCACAAGTGTAGGGCCTAGGCTCTGGCATCAGACTGGGTTCAAATCCAGTCTTTTCACTGTGCTGCCTTTGTCTTGTAATCTCAAGCTTCAGTTCCTTTTCCTGTTAGAAATGGAAACAGCAATACATAACTGTTATGAGGACTGTACGAATTAATGTGTGTAAAGTGCTTAGTGTGGGCTTAGGATGCTGCAGGTACTCTGTAAATGTTCACCATTATTATGACCTGGGGACCACCAGTCCTGTCCCATTTGGATGTGCAGACATTCCTGAATCAAAAAATAATGACGGTCATGTTCCTGGCAGCATTAAGCCCTGGCTAACACTATGGTTGGGCTTCCCAAGTGGCTCAGTTGTAAAGAACCCGCTTACCAACAAAGGAGATGTAGGTTTGATCCCTGGGTAGGGATCTCCTTCCTGGAGAAGGAAATGACAACCCATTCCAGGGTTCTTGCTTGGAAAATCTCATGGACAGAGGAGCCTCAGGGTCACAAGTCAGACACAGCTTAGAGACTAAACACCACTCACTCCAGTACTCTTGCCTGGAAAATTTCATGGACAGAGGAGCCTTGTAGTCCATGGGGTCACAAAGAGTCGGACACGACTGAGTGACTTCACTCACTCACTCATGGTTATGTGTAATCCATGAGATGTCCTAAGACCAGCTGTTCCTCCCTCCTCACCTCTATTCCTATCAATCTTGTAAAAAAGGTTTCTTAGAAGAACTGATAACAGAGGTAAAAAGTGAAATAATTTGTGAGTAAAACTCTTTACTCTCCTGAAAGAGGCAGCTAAAAAGTAAACTATTCACAAGATTTCTTGGAATGATGTTCCCATTTGACTTTCTCTTTCCTTACTCTGTTAAAGAATCTGCCTGCAATGCAGAAGACCCCAGTTCAATTCCTTGGTCAGGAAGATCCACTGGCAAAGGGGCACGCTACCCACTCCAGTATTCTTGGGCTTCCCTCATGGCTCAGCTGGTGAAGAATCTGCTTGCAGTGCAAGAGACCTGGGTTCAGTCCCTGGGTTGGAAAGATCCCCTGCAGAAGGGAAAGGCTACCCACTCCACTATTCTGGCCTGGAGAATTCCATGGACTCTATAGTCCATGGGGTCGCAAAGAGTCAGACACGACTGAATGACTCACTTTTTCCTTGCTCTAATACTGACTGTTAAGAATCCAAAAATCTTAGACTTTCTTATCATGACAAGAAACAAAGGAGTTGCTGATTCCCCCTACCTGAAGAATAGCACGTATTTGCTGAACTCTTACTGTGTTGCCAGGTATCACTTTAACGATCTACATATATCAACTCATTTAATCCTATAACGTAGATACTTAAATCTTTATAGGTCAAGTGAAAGTTGCTGAGTCGTGTCCGACTCTTTGTGACCCCATGGACTATACAGTCCATGGATTTCTCCAGGCCAGAATACTGGAGTGGGTACCCATTCCCTTCTCCAGGGGATCTTCCCAACCCAGAGATCAAACCCTGCTCTCCCACATTGCAGGTGATTCTTTACCATCTGAGCCACCAGGAGAGGATGAATAACTTGCCCAGGTTACCTGGAAAAGGCAAGACCCAGACTCAGGATCCAGAACCCATAATCCTAGCTACTGTGCTTTACTGCCTTTCTCTGGAGCATACCAGATGTTAAGCCTCAATTGAGTCAAACAGGAAGGCAATGCCAAAGAACTGGAACTAAGAAATGTGAATGTAATGTCTTAAGGACAGAACCTTAAGAAATCATCTTAAAACTCACCTGAAAATGGCTGTCCCTCAATAACTGGATCAAAATGCAAATCAGCAGTGGAGCAAATTATGTTTCCTGATTCCTGTGATTCTCCCCATTTCTTAAAGAGCTCTCTCTCCTGCTCAATCCAGGATATTAGTTCTGGTTTGGGAAGTCCATTATCTGTACAGAAAAGTCAGACAGAATAGTTTGGTTTCCTTGAGCACTAAATTTAGAAGCACAGTAAGTTGTTCTTAAATTTCCTAAATCTATTCCTGGTAAAATATATGAGAAGAGATGTTTGAAAAATAGAGTATATGTTTACACAAAGAGAAGCAAAACTGCCCACATTTTATAACACTGCTTCCTAACTGACTGGGACCTTTACATGAGTTCTATGTTTGTTTTGGTCCCTGTAGAGCTAACAATGCTCCATTATGTCATGGGTTTATTAAAACTCACCAGTAGTGTGCTTTGAGAATGCTGGAACAACACCTGAGACAACTGGCAATATCTTGGGAATACAAGGTATACAAAAATAAGAACGACTATTCTAGAAAATTTCAATGAACGTAGCTTCAGCTAAAACATTCTCTGAGGAGTACTTTTGGTAACATTACAATCACAACCCAAAACACAGCTGAGTTCTGCTAGAAAAGAAGTGGTTGCAATGAATGAACAAATGAAAATAGTTACAAAATTCTCTAATATATGACCCTGGTCCCCTGGAAGAAAAGTTTACTCTATTTTCAAGTAAAACTTCAATTATATATATATATATATTTATTTAAAAGAACCAAAAGTCTGCTTCATGGATTGCTAAAGGAAGATTAACAGAAGGTCCAGATCAGAGAAAGGGGATAAGCTGGGTAATGCTTTAGGGATAAACTGTCAGAGAGGAATGGTGTACACGTGGAAACTGATCACACTGTGCCAGATTCCTCACTATTTATATATATATATATATTTATTTAAAAGAACCAAAAGTCTGCTTCATGGATTGCTAAAGGAAGATTAACAGAAGGTCCAGATCAGAGAAAGGGGATAAGCTGGGTAATGCTTTAGGGATAAACTGTCAGAGAGGAATGGTGTACACGTGGAAACTGATCACACTGTGCCAGATTCCTCACTAGCCCTCTGAAATCGGACTTCAACCCCAAATTAATTCCAAGGCTCCTCTCATGATAAAAAGAATCACTATCTTTTATTCAAATCCAGATACCTATTCTCAATCTTCATCTGGGCTGAACTCTCTGCATCTTTTAAAATAAAACCATCTTCCTAAAAAAAAAAGAAAACAAGTCCATGTATAACCATGTCAAAAAGAATAAAATACTATGAATAAATTTAATAAAATCAAAGAAGGGGAATAAAAAGGATCAAAGACCTAAATATAAGCACTGCAGTTCAGTGCAGTTCAGTCGCTCAGTCGTGTCCGACTCTTTGCGACCCCATGAATTGCAGCACGCCAGGCCTCCCTGTCCATCACCATCTCCCGGAGTTCACTCAGACTCACGTCCATCGAGTCCGTGATGCCATCCAGCCATCTCATCCTCGGTCGTCCCCTTCTCCTCCTGCCCCCAATCACTCCCAGCATCAGAGTCTTTTCCAATGAGTCAACTCTTCGCATGAGGTGGCCAAAGTACTGGAGTTTCAGCTTTAGCATCATTCCTTCCAAAGAAATCCCAGGGTTGATCTCCTTCAGAATGGACTGGTTGGATCTCCTTGCAGTCCAAGGGACTCTCAAGAGTCTTCTCCAACACCACAGTTCAAAAGCATCAATTCTTCGGCGCTCAGCTTTCTTCA
>SJYX01018295.1:10212-22577 GCA_006410675.1 Oreotragus oreotragus | reverse complement strand
ACCATGTGTAGTCTTCTCTTGTGTTGTTGGAAGAGGGTGTTTACTATGACCAGTGCATTTTCTTGGCAAAACTCTATTAGTCTTTGCCCTGCTTCATTCCGTATTCCAAGGCCAAATTTGCCTGTTACTCCAGGTGTTTCTTGACTTCCTACTTTTGCATTCCAGTCCCCTATAATGAAAAGGACATCTTTTTTGGGTGTTAGTTCTAAAAGGTCTTGTAGGTCTTCATAGAACCGTTCAACTTCAGCTTCTTCAGCGTTACTGGTGGGGCATAGACTTGGATTACTGTAATACTGAATGGGTTGCCTTGGAAACAAACAGAGATCCTTCTGTTGTTTTTGAGGCTGCATCCAAGTACTGCAGTTTGGATTCTTTTGTTGACCATGATGGCTTCTCCATTAGTATTAGAAATGCTGCAATATAAAAGAAGTGGTCTGGCTGGTGTTAGCAGGAGAAGCAGACGGAATATAGGAGAACCAATTACCCTATCTTTATAGACTGAAGGGATCAAGAGATACCAAGTTGATGAAACATGATCTAGAAGTTTATCATTTAAATTATAAAGGTAGCAAATAGAGGCACTGAAAAACTATCAAAATTTGAGGAGATAGAAGGATAGTACACAGTAAGGAGTTAAGACTGTCTAAACTAGATAAACTAAGAAATACAGGTGTAAGCATGATAGACTAAAGGACACCAAAGTAAGAACTAATACAGAAATGGTTAAAAGTTTTTGCCTTTGAAGAATGAACTGAGTAGGGGCAGGGATGGGATGAGAGTGAAGCAAGAGACTTTTATCTTTCATTCTGAAGCTCTTCCAAACAGACTGATTTTTTAAAAAATCATACTTAATAATAAAATTATAAAGACTAAGCAAAAAGACTAAAAGGAATACCATTAGAATAACGACCAGAAACAACTGCAGTTAAACACCTTAGTGTGTATTGCCTTCTGAAATCACATTCCAAAAAAAGATAACATGAGGTTTCCTGAGGCATATGGACAGCATTGTAAAAGCTGACAGGTAGGATCATCGTCCTGGAGGAGCAAATGGCAACCCACTCCAGTATTCTTGCCTGGAAAATCCCACGAACAGAGGAGTCCAGCTAGTCCATGGGGTAGCAGAGTCGGACACAACTGACCACACCACACACACACACACACACAGAGGAACATCATAGGTTAAAGATACACAGGGTAGTTTATGGATACGGGTGAGGCATGTGTCCATGTGGAAAATCATGGCAACCTCTGAATATACAGTGATTAAAAGTCCTGACATATATTTAGTCATCTCTGACCACGTTATATTACACACTGTCATAAGTATTCTCATGTAGCAACATCTACCCTTGAGTAAGGGTTAGCAATACTTACAGATATTAATGAAAGTTTCTGGGTAAAAGTGCCTTTCTGAGTTAATTTCTGAGAAACCTGGCAAACTGAGAAACAGGAGTTATCAAGTGACTGAGACCCTTAACAGGAGCCAGTTCCATGCGTTCAGTTCAGTTCAGTCGCTCAGTCGTGTCCGACTCTTTGCGACCCCATGAATTGCAGCACACCAGGCCCCCCGTCCATCACCAACTCCCGGAGTTCACTCAGACTCATGTCCATCAAGTCAGTGATGCCATCCAGCCATCTCATCCTCTGTCATCCCCTTCTCCTCCTGCCCCCAATCCCTCCATGCATTAGCCAGAGCTAAAGACTTCTTACCTAGAGAAAGGAGAATCTCATAATTGGCTCTCATTACTTGCTTGTAAAGCTCCTTCTGCCATGCCTCTAGATTCTGCCATTCTTGCTCTGAGAAATAAATGGCCACATCCTCAAAAGTCAGAGGTAACTGAAATTACAGACATAATACATATACAGTCATCAGTTCAGTCGCTCGCTTGTGTCTGACTCCTTATGAGCCCATGGACTGCAGCACACCAGGCTTATACAGTCATTATTGCTTCAAAACCCCACTTCCTTGTCATCAGTTTAAGAATTTCACAGTGTAGTGTTTTCGTCTGTTAGACAGCTTCTGCCTTGGGAACAGCTCCTCCCCTCCTCCCATCGTGTAGTTCTGTTTGGTGACCACAACCACCCTTTCCATTTGTTTCTCTATGCTTCATCCAGCCCCGAATGCATATGTATAGAATGGAATTCCTTCATTTTTCCTTTAAACAAAAGTGGGAACAAATACTGTGTAACTTCTTTCAATGTCATCTTCCTGAAAAGTGAAGGTGAAGTTGCTCAGTTATGTCTGACTCTTTGTGACCCCATGGACTGTAGCCTACCAAGCTCCTCTGTCCATGGGATTTTCCAGGCAACAGTACTGGAGTGGATTGCCATTTCCTTCTCCAGGGGATCTGCCCGACCCAGGGATCAAAACCAGTTCTCCTGCATTGTAGACAGACGCTTTCCCGTCTGAGTCACCAGGGAAGTCCTAGGTCGATTTATATAGGCAAAATCGGGTTTTTCCAAATTGCATTATTCATGGATACACATACCCCACTGATGATACATATTTTCCATTTCCTTTATGAATTACCAACAATGCTCTGATATGCTTCTTTATATATGAGAGGTTTTACTTCTGCAGGAAAAGGCTAAAAATGAGAACTACTAAATCAAAGGATAGAAACGCTTTCTATTTACAAGATATCACTAGAATGCCTTCCAAAAAGAATCCAGGACTTAACCCTTGCCAATAAAGAGAGAGATTTTTTTAAAGAGCTCCTTTAGAATGCCTTGTAGGGCCCACTTTAAACTAAGATTTAGTTATCTGTTTTTGGCTGTGCTGGGGCTTGGTTGCTGCGTGGGCTTTTTCGCTAGTTGCGGTGAACAGGAGCTATTCTCTCGTTGTGGTGCTTGGCCCTCTCGTGGTGGCTTCTCTCGTTGTGGCGCACAGGCTCTAGGGTGCACAGGCGTCAGTAGTTCTGGTTCCTGAGATCTACAGTGAAGGCTCAATAGTTGCGGTGCACTGGCTTAGTTGCTCCATGGCATGCAGGCTCTTCCTGGACCAGGGATTGAACCTGTGTCTCCTGCATTGGCAGGTGGACTCTCTACCACTGAGCCACCAGGCAAGTCCAAAGGTGTAAAGGTTCTTCCATCTTTGCCAGCACAGATGTTCTTAAACTTCGCTTGTTTATTTATTGGCCTATGTGACAGGTAAAAATTGTATTTCATTGTTTTAATTTGCATTCGTGAGACTCTGCAACCTTATTTCATATTTTAGCGGGGGAGGGGGGGTTTCCCACATATCAGTGCATGCCTGCTCTCATCCTTGGCTCAGCATTTTAGTGGGCTTTTATCATCTGAATTAACTTTCTTGAAGTGAAGTGAAGTCGCTTAGTCGTGTCTGACTCTTTGCGACCCCATGGACTGTAGCCTACCAGGCTCCTCAGTCCATGGGATTTTCCAGGCAAGAATACTGGAGTGGGTTGCCATTTCCTTCTCCAATTACTTAGAAAACTTTCCCTATTCTAAAATTATAAAAGATATTCTGAAATCTTTGTAATTTTTTTATGACTTTATTAGAATGAAATCTTTTTCCATCTGGGACTTTTTATATGTATCATAACAAGAAGGGACAGAATTCTTTTCCAAAGAGATATTCAGCTGTCACAAAATATACTGACTAGTCTATTTGTTTACCATGGATTTGGGATCATTTTTTCATAAACTAGTTTTCCATTTACACTTGGTTATATTTTTGTTCCACTGGTGAGTCTGTGTATTCTTGCTCCAATACTGCACTGTTTAATTCTTACATTTTTATCAAATTATTTGCCATTTAAAGGGAAATGGCCATCTACCACCACCTAGATCCTGATCTTTTATTTTTAATTGGAGGATACTTGCTTTACAATGTTGTGTTGATTTCTGCTGAACAACATTACAAGTCAGTCATTTATATATACGTGTATGTATGTACATACTCCCATCCCATTGAGCCTCACTCACATCACCCCTCTTTTTTTAAAGGAAATTGTCGTGACTTTTCTTGTCTATTTTCTCTTCTAAATAAACAGAGAAATTATTTTGTCAAAGTTATACAAATACTATTGAGATTCTGATGGGAATATACTAAATAGATGAATTTTTATTGAACTGGATCTCTAAATTATGACATCTTCCCATCCAGAAACATCTTTTATTTACCTAGATTTTTTGTGTTCATAAAATTTAATATTTTCTTTGTACAGATCTTATATAAGTCTTGCCAGATTCACTCCTAGGAATCTGAAAGTTCTGGTTGCTACTATGAGAACTGAACCGAGTAGGAATATACAAAGTGCACACATGCATCCCCTCAACACCTTCTAGCTGCCTTAGATTACCCTGTGGTGAGCCCTACCTATTCCCACTTGGTGTGATAACCTTCCCTGTGAGTTCAGATAATGCTCCTTCACTACTTTATGGTAATTCTAAGGGTCCACCCCTTCTTATACCCACTTTTACAGGCAAACTATAGATCAAGGAGTAATTTCGACTTGCAGGTCTTATTATTTAAGAAATACATTTCATCAGGCTAAAGTACTTCCTCTGATGGGTCTGGGCAAAGTAGATAGAAAATCTAGAAAAAACTTATCATTTGAGGTGCCACAAAGAACATTCATGATTCACGAAAAGAAGTCAAAATATTGACATTAACAGGAGTTTGGAAGAAGTTGATTCCAACCATCTTGGATAACTTTGAGGGGTTCAAGATTTCAGCAGAGGCAGTAACTGCAGATGTGATGGACACAGCAAAAGAACTAGAATTCAGAGTGGAGGCTGAAGGTGTGACTGAACTGCTGCAAACTCGTGATAAAAGTTTAACAAATTAGGAGAGGCTTCTTATGGATGAGCAAAAAACAGTGGTTTCTCCAGATGGAATCTACTCCTTCTGAAGATGCCATTTAGATTGTTAAAATGACAAGAAAGGATTTAGAATATCATAAACTTAGCTGATAAAGCAGTGGCATGGTTCAAGAGGACTGACTCTAATTTTGAAAGTGCTGCTGCTGCTGCTAAGTCACTTCAGTCGAGTCCGACTCTGTGCTACCCCACAGACGGCAGCCCACCAGGCTCCCCCGTCCCTGGGATTCTCCAGGCAAGAACACTGGAGTGGGCTGCCATTTCCTTCTGGTGAAATGCTATTAAACAGCATTACATGCTACAGAGAACTCATACCTGGAAGGAAGAGTCAATCCATCCCCCAAACTGCACTGTTATCTTAAGAAATTGCCAGTCATGCCAACCTTCAGTAACTACCACCCTGATCAGTCAGTATCCATCAACATGGAGCAAGACGCTTCGACAGCAGTAAGATTACAACTTCCTAGAGGCTCAGATGATGGTGAGGATTTTTAGCCATAGAGTATTTTTAATTAAGGGTTGTACATTGCTTTTTAAGACATAATGTTGCTGCATACTCAACAGACTATATAGTGTAAACATAATTTTTATACACCGTGGGAAACCAAAAAGAGAAAAAGACTTCTTTTATTGTGGTATTTGCTTTATTGCAGTAGTTCTAAAACCAAATCCAAAATATCCCTGACGTATGCCAGCATCTGTAATTTTCACTATAAATGTGTTGCATATCTTTTGCATATTTAGTAATTACAGTTTTTGCTGAGATTATTTATTATGTTTTTCGGTCTTTTTTGTTGTTGTTGTTGCTATGTTTTTAATTTGCTAAGGTCTTTAACAATGAGTTCATTTAGTAATCAGCTATAGTCTTATGAAATGTATTTCTTAAGCAGTAAGACTTGAAAGACGAAATTACTCCATCTGAAACTTGCTTGTGGAACTCGGTGTAAAAACGCTCAATACGTAAACTTATAAAATACGGAAAGACATAAAACCTCAATTTCAACAAAACACTAAATAAAATAATGGATATCCTACTTAGGTCTTTATATTCGACTTCTATTCTTTCCAACGTGTCCTCCTTCCTTCTTACACTCAACAGACTTCAACACATTAGGGTTTAATTTTGACCCTGCCAGCTATCATTTCAACCATTCTGAATCTAAACTTTAAAAAATATTTATTCTAAATTCGGTAACTATAATGTAAAAACCGACTGAACTGTAACACCCAGCGCTGGCCCCACACGAATTTTGATCCCTTCCGTCGTCTGGCCCCATCACTCACGGGCGCCCACGGCCCAGACTCTGCAGTTTCACGCTCGGCTTTGTTCAGGGTTTGGCCACGGAGGAGCGGAGGTCCCCGGCTCCGTCCAGGGTCCAGTCCCCACACCGTGCGCCTAGCGCGACCCTCATACCCCGCCCACCGGTCCGCGCCCGCCGCGCGAGGACCCCAGGACGCTGACCCACCGAGCCGGAACCCGCGGACCCTCCCCGAGCCTGGGTCTGGGCGTCCGCGCGGGGGGAGCCCGTCTTACCGGAGCCGGCTCGGCCATGGGCCCTCGCGATCCCACCAGGTGCCCGACCGGGCTACCGGCAAGCCAAGCTCCTGGTGGCCCCGCGGCACCTCCCCCGTGGCGGCCTCGCGCTCCGCTCCGAACCGCAGGCCTGGCCCGGGCGCGGTGCACGCTGGAACTCGCAGGCACCTCCGCCCCACAGCGCCCCCTGCGGCCGGGAGGAGCGGGAGCCGCCCATTCGGTGCGGACCTGGCATCTGGTGCAAGCTGGATGACCAGTCCTGGCAGTGTGTTGGGAGAGCCAGGGGAGGGAGACCGAGAAGGAAAGGAGGTGCGGGGGTGAAATGCAACGTCACCTGCAAATGGAAGGAGAGAAGACTTGCTCTAAAGAGCATTAAAATGAGATGGAGACAATGAGAGTTAGTGCAGGGGTTTGATTCCTCGCCAAAGCCTTCCCTAGTCAAGGATTAGGTTCAAGGGGTTACCTGTGAAGTGGTCCCAGGAATCAAGTGAAGGAGGTGAGAAATCAAGGGGGATTAACGAGCGGGTCTCCCCTGTGGGCAACTGGGAGTCCATCTTGCTGGGGCCTCAGGGTGCAGGCCACCCCTGAGAACAGTTCTGCCAAGGGCGAGGAGGCTCGGTATTCATCCTTAGGGTGTCAGGCCGGGGCAAGGCATCGTTGACCCCATGGACTTAAAGCAGGAACACGACTTAGTCTGTAAAAGCCAGGAAAAGGTCTATAACCTAAATATGAAATGGATCTTAAATTTACTTTGCCTTTCACTTTTAAATGGAGTATAATCTGTAAAAATATTGAATCACAGGGCTGTGCACCTGAAGCTAATATAATATTGTAAATCAACTGCGCGGGCGTCTGTGTGTGGGTGCTAAGTCACTAAGATGTGTCCGACTCTTTGCGACCCCATGGACTCTAGTCTGCCAGGCTCCTCTGTCCATTGAACTTTCCAGACAAGAACACTGGAGTGGGTTGCTATTTCCTACTCCAGGGGATCTTCCTAATCCAGGGATTGGACCCACATCTCCTGTATCTCCTGCATTGGCAGGTGGATTCTTTACTACTGAACCACCTGGGAAGCCCAAATCAACTGTTCCTATCAGTTCAGTTCAGTCCTTCAGTTGTGCCTGACTCTGCCACCCCATGGACTGCAGCAAGCCAGGCTTCCCTGTCTATCACCAATTCCCAGAGCTTGCTGAAACTTGTGTCAATCAAATCAGTGATGCCATCAACCATCTCATCTTCAATGAGATGAGAATGTCCTTCCCTTCTCCTCCTGCCTTCAATCTTTCCCAGCATCAGGGTCTTTTTTATGTCAGCCCTTCCCATCAGGTGGCCAAAGTATTGGAGCTTCAGCTTCAGCATCAGTCCTTCCAACGAGTATTCAGGATTGATTTCCTTTAGGATTGACTGGTTTGATCTCCTTGCAGTCCAAGGGACTCTCAAGAGTCTTCTCCAACACCACAGTTCAAAAGCATCAGTTCTTCTTTATGGTCCAACTCTCACCATAAATCAATTGTAGTTAATTGAAAAAAAAGATTTAAAACTTTTTCCATCAAAAGACATAATAGACAAAACTATGTCACAGATTGAGAAAAAAATATTTGCAACATGGAATAGCATATAAACACATATAAATAACTGCTAAAAACCATAAACTATCCTAGAGGAAAATGTGCAAAATTCACAGAAAAGAAAAAAAAATGAGTAGGCAATAAATGTTCCGTCTCATCATTAGTCAGGCAAATCCAATATGTTTATGACAATGTGCATATCCTGTCATCTGGCAATTCTTATCTCAGGGCTATTTTTGCATATATACACAAGAGCCATAGCCTAAGATCTCTAAAGGAGCATTATTTTAAAAGTAAAAACAGGAAAATAATTTAAATGTCCAATCACCCAGAGGATAGATATCTTATGGGTTTTTTTTTTCCTATACTCTGAAAACTAGCAGTAGAAATTAATGAACTATAGCTAAAGGTAGCACAAATGAATAGTATTAACATAATGCTGAGTGAAAAAGCATGTTAGAGATTACACACAGTATGGTACCATTTACAAAGACTTTAGGACATATAAAACACTATATATTATTTATCAGTAATATATATATAGGAAAATGATAGAGATCTGTTCAGGAATGAGCACCCAATTTGGGATAGTGGTGACTGATAGGGACTGGGGCTGAAGAGGTGATGGCAGAAACCAGAGCTGGTCACACAGGTGCTCTGTCAGTTTGACTAATGCCTTACACCTTAAGTTGAGCCAAGGGCACAGAGGCAAACATCCTTTACACCCTTTAAATAGCTTGAATGTTTCAAGGTGCATTTATATAAACTGAGCAAGTTATTGGGGTTTCCCAGGTGGTGCAGTGGTAAAGAATCCACCTGCTAATGCAGGAGACTCGGGTTTGATTCCTGATTTGGGAAAGGTCTCCTGGAGAAGGAAATGGCAACCCACTCTGGTATTCTTGCCTGGGAAATCCCATGGACAGAGGAACCTGGCGGGCTGCAGTCCATGGGGTTGCAGACTCAGACACGACTGAGCAACTGAGCATACATCTATTTACATATGGTAGTGTATATGTTTCCGTGTCACTTTCTCACTTCGTCCCACTCTCTCCTGCCACACGTCTCTATGCCTGCATCACTATTTGCTACCCTGCAAATAGGTTCATCAGTATAATTTTTCTAGATTTCATATATATGTGTTAATACATGATGTTTTCCTCTTTCTGCCTTATTCCAGGCTCTAGGTTCATCCACCTCACTAGAAATGAGTCAGATTCATTCCTATTTATGACCAAGTCATATTTTCTGTTGTATATATGTATCACAACTTCTTTATCCATAAATTCATCTGTTGATAGACATCTAGGTTGCTTCAGATGTGTTAATTTTTAAGGAACCATTTTACTTGGAACTGATTAGATTCACAGAAAGTTGCAATGGTAGTAGAGAAAAGTGCATTATTATGGCATACTGTCAAAACCATGAAACTGACATTGGCACTGTGTGTAAAGTTCTAGGGGTTTCATCACATGGGTTGGCTCATGTGACCACCCTGCAATGGAGGAAAAAATCTATGCCATCACCAGAGGTCTCCTTTGGGCTACTCCTTCATAATCACACTCACCATAACTATCTGTAACTATCTGTAACTTTGTCATTATAAAAAATGAAGTCATAGCATACAATCTTTTGAAATTGACTTTTTTCAGTCATTATAATGCTCTTGACATCCATCCAAGTTGTTTTTATTCATTATCAATATTTCATTTCTATTGCTGAGTAGTATTCAATGGTATGGATGTACCATAGTTTGGTTAACCATTTACCTTTTGAGGGATAATGTAGCTTTTTCCAATTTTTTTTACTGTTACCAAAAAAGCTGCTATAAACAATCCCATATAAGTTTTTGAGTGGGGGTACATTTTCATTTTCTGAGACAAATGCCCAGGACTATAATTGCTGGGTCATATGGAATGTTATTTTTTTAGGTATTCTATTGCTGAGTACTATTCAATGGTATGGATGTACCATAGTTTGGTTAACCATTTACCTTTTGAAGGATGATGTAGCTTTTTCCAATTTTTTTTACTGTTACCAAAAAAGCTGCTATAAACAATCCCATACAAGTTTTTGAGTGGGGGTACATTTTCATTTTCTGAGACAAATGCCCAGGACTATAATTGCTGGGTCATATGGAATGTTATTTTTTTAGGGTTAGGGTTTTTTTTTTTTTTTTTTTTAGGCATTGGAATTGTTTAGTTTTTTAAGAAACTATTTTCCAAAGTGGCTGAACCCTTCTACGTTCCTACCAGCAACATATGAAAGATCACTTCTCAGCATCCTCACCAGCATTTGGTAAGATTACTATTTTTTATTTTCACTATTCTAATAGTTGTGCAATGATCTCATTGTGGTTTGAGTTTGTGCTTCTCTAATGAAAAACAAGATCAGGAGCTGACTATGGCTCAGATCATGAACTCCTTATTTCCAAATTCAGACTTAAATTGAAGAAAGTAGGGAAAACCGCTAGACCATTCAGGTATGACCTAAATCAAATCCCTTATGATTATACAGTGGAAGTAAGAAATAGATTTAAGGGCCTAGATCTGATAGAGTTCCTGATGAACTATGGAATGAGGTTCGTGACATTGTACAGGAGACAGGGATCAAGACCATCCCCATGGAAAAGAAATGCAAAAAAGCAAAATGGCTGTCTGGAGAAGCCTTACAAATAGCACTGAAAAGAAGAGAGGCGAAAAGCAAAGGAGAAAAGAAAAGATATAAGCATCTGAATGCAGAGTTCCAAAGAATAGCAAGAAGAGATAAGAAAGCCTTCTTCAGCAATCAATGCAAAGAGATAGAGGAAAACAACAGAATGGGAAAGACTAGAGATCTCTTCAAGAGAATTGGAGATACCAAGGGAACATTTCATGCAAAGATGGAAATGAATAATGATGAGAAACATCTCTTCATGTGCTTATTTCTCATCCACATACCCTCTTTGATGAACTGTCTCTTTATGTTTTTTACCCATTTTCTAATTTCATTTTTTGTTTGTTTTGTTACTGTTGTGTTTTGAGAGTTTTTTACATATTCTAGATATGAGTCCATACTTGGCAGGTTATACTTAATTGAATGTAGAGTTTCCTGGCTTAGGTTTGGGATATGTCTTTTAAACTCTAAAGCCAGTATTCAAAATTTTCATTAAAACACTATTATATTCATGTTAACTCTGAACTAGGAAAACCACTTAGACTGGTTACGTTTTCCATCCTTTCCTAGAGGAAGTCTTCCTCCTAGCTTTTCCTCATTTACTGATGAAGATGGTCTTCTCCGAGGCTACATTCTCCAGCAGCACTCAGAACTTGAGCCCAAGAGGAATCAGGACATTCGCGGAGCCCCAGCACAGGGCGAGAATAGCGCAGAAGCAGAGTGGACCACGGGCGAGGCCCCGGGTTTCTGCACGAGGCCCCAGCTATCATGTCACCTGCTCCCTGAAGCTCCCAGGACGTGCAAAAAATTCCTGTAATATATGCTACCTACTACAGCTTCTTTCATGTCATGTTTATATCTGTCATGGGCTGAATTACATGCCCTCAAAGATATGTTGAAGTCTTAATCCCTGGTATTTGTGAATGTGATTTTATTTGCAAATGGGGGCTTTGCAGATATGACTAAGATGCAAGCTGAGATGAGGTCATGTGGAAGTACGGTGGGCCCCTGATCCAGTGTGACTGGTGTCCTTTTAAGAGGGGGGAAGAGGGGCTTCCCTGTTGGTCCAGTGGCTAAGACTCCATACTCCCAATACAGGGGCCTGGGTTCGATCCCTGGTGCCACAACTAAAAGACCCAGCATACTGCAACTGAGCCAAATAAATATTAAAAAAAAAAAAAAAAAAGAGGAGGAAAAGAGAAGCAGGAACACAGAGACACAGGAAGGGCACTATGGGATGACACTGGCAGAGGCCGCAGTGATGGCAATGTGTCTACAAGTCGAGAAACACCAAGAATTGTCAGCAAACCCCAGAAGCTAGGTAGGAGCAAGGAAGCTCCCTTCCTGGAGCTTCAGAGGGAGCATGGCCCCACGGACACCTTCATTTCAGAATTACAGTCTCCAGAACTGTGAGAAACTAAATTTCTGTTTTTTTAAGCCACTCAGTTGTGGTACTTTGTTTTGGCCACCCTCGGAAATGAATACATCATATAATTACACATTATGCATTGAGTTGAAATTATTTGCTTTTTTGCCACTTCCCACTCCTAAGTAAAGCTATGGCCCCTGAGAAGAGAAGATTTGTCTTACTCTACTCTTTATCCCCTATACAATAGCTGGCACTTGGCGGTACTCATGAGTGATCATAAAACTTAAAAGAAATGTTATGATGTCAATGGTCGTTGCTGACTCTTCCAAAACCCCAAAGTTGTTCATCTGTTTGTGTGTGCATGATCAGTCGCTTCAGTTGTGTCCAACTCTTTGCA
>SJYX01018294.1:0-14659 GCA_006410675.1 Oreotragus oreotragus | reverse complement strand
TGGCCGCCCCTGACCTCGGACACGGGGTAGCTCCTCCCGGCCGCCGCCCTGACCTCAGACGCGGAGTGTCTCCTCCTGGCCGCCACTGACCTCGGATGAGGGGTAGCTCCTCTCGGCCGCCACTGACCTCAGACACAGGGTAGCTCCTCTCGGCCATTCCTGTGCCGTTGCAGCCTGGCACCCTAGGTTGCTGCCCCTGACCTCGGACGTGGGGTAGCTTCTCTCACCCGCGCTGAGTGCGCTGGCCCGGCTCTCGCAAGCGGCCTGCGGTGAGTGTGCCGGCCCGGCATTTCTCCAAAGAAGACATACTGATGACCAACAAACACATGAAAAGATGTTCAAATAATACAAAGAGCTTCTTTATTATAGAAATGTAACTCAAAAATACAATAAAGTATCACCTCACACTGGTCAGAATGGCCATTATTTAAAAAGTCTACAAACAATAAATGACAGAGATAGTGTGGAGAAAAGGTGACCCTCTTACTGCTGGTGGGAATGTAAATTGGTGCAGCTACTATGGAGATCAGTATGGAGATTCCATAAAAAAAACTAAGAATAACCTATCAATCCCACTCCTGGCATATACCTGGAGAAAATCATAATTCAAAAGATATATGCAGGGACTTCCCTTGTGGTCCAGTAGCTAAGACTGTGACCTAATGCAATGGGCCTGGGTTTGATCCCTGATCAGGGAACTAGATTCCACATGCTGCAACTAAGAGTTTGCATGCTGAAACTCAAGATTCCTCATGCTGCAATGAAGACCTGGCACAGCCAAATAAGTTTAAAAAAATGATACATGCACCCCAATGTTCATTGCAGCACTATTTACAATAGCCAGTCCATGGAAACAACCTAAATACCCATCAATAGAAGAATGGATAAAGATATGGTACATAAGAACAATAGAATATTACTCAGCCATTAAAAGGAATTAAATGCTGCAATTTGTAGAGATGCAGATGGACTCACAGACTATCATACAGAGTGAAGTAAGGCAGAAAGACAAAACAAATGTCATATCAGTTCAGTTCAGTTCAGTCGCTCAGTCGTGTCCGAGTCTTTGCGACCCCATGAATCGCAGCACGCCTGACATGACTGAGCGACTGAACTGAGCTGTATTTAAGACCACAACCTCTGCTTTGTTTGGTTTATTTGTGTTTGCCTCATATGTCTTAGCATAAACTTCCATTTCCTTGCTGCAGAACTCTTTTTTTCAGGTGTGAACTTTGTGTGCTACATAGAGATAGTTTTTGCTTTGTGATCCAATCTGAAAATCTTTTTATCTTAATAGACAAATTAAGTCATTTGTATTAATTGATGTGACAAATATGTTTGGTTTCAGTTCTATTATTTTAATTTATGCTTCCTGAATTTGGAAAAGTTTCAAAAAATTTAAAGTCATTTTTCTTTGTGTGTGGTTCACTGGGTAGTATTTATGATATATAGAAAGGAGTCTATCTTTTTTTTTTTTTTAAGAAACAATTTATAATTTTATAGACAAATTAAGTCATTTGTATTAATTGATGTGACAAATATGTTTGGTTTCAGTTCTATTATTTTAATTTATATTATGTTTCCTGAATTTTGGAAAAGCTTCAAAAAACTTAAAGTCATTTTTCTTTGTGTGTGGTTCCCTGGGTAGTATTTCTGATATATAGAAAGGAATCTTTTTTTTTTTTTTTTAAGAAACAACTTATAATTTCCTTTAATGCCCTTAGTTCTTTCTTTAGAAAATATCCATTAATTTCTTGATGAGAGAAGTGATAAAGTTAACACCCTTCCTTTCACTTCCTCTTTCCTTCTTTTCCTTCATCACCTGATTTTTGCCGCTATTTCTCAGCTTTTCTTTTGAATCATTATGTGTACTTACACTTTGATTACTTATTAATTTTAAATGATATCTTTGTCTCTTGTTTTTTACAAACGAGACCATCTCTGAACTTATTCTATTCCCTAACAACTCTCCCGCTTTCTCTCCCATTTTTTATTGCATACTTTTTACACTGTCAAGAATAAAATAAGAGTTTCCCTGACATACAGTGTATCATTTTAACATGCAGATTTAAGAAGGATCAATTTCTTGAATTTTATATTTGAATGTTCTTCTCTTTCATTGTCTTGGTTTTGTTCCTTCTTTCAACTAAAGGTATATTGTTTTTTTCAACCATTCTCCATGTTTATCACTGTTCTCACTAATCCTTTTTAGCTATTCTTTTGTTGCTATTTCATTTCAGTCTTTATTTTTATTTCTACCTTGTGTCTCTTACGTTTGTCCGAAATGTATGTTTTTTTATGCTTCTTCCAAATGTTATGGCTTTTTTCTTTTATATTTTGTTTTTTTTTTTTTCAAAAAATGGAAGTAAAATTGATTTACAATGTTGTGATAGTTTTCCTGAGTTTTTATTGTTTATGGTGTTTTATTTTTAATTGAAGTATGGTTGATGTACATTATTTTCTTTTTAACTGAGGTATTCTAATTCAAGTTTTCAGAGAAGGCAATGGCAACCCACTCCAATACTCTTGCCTGGAAAACCCCATGGGCAGAGGAGCCTGGTGGGCTGAGACCATGATGGGGTCGTGAAGAGTCGGACAAGACTGAGCGACTTCGCTTTCACGTTTCACTTTCATGCATTGGAGAAGGAAATGGCAACCCACTCTAGTGTTCTTGCCTGGAGAATCCCAGGGACAGGGGAGCCTGGTGAGCTGCCGTCTATGGGGTCACACAGAGTCGGACACGACTGAAGCGACTTAGCAGCAGCAGCAGCAGTTCAAGTTTTATCCCCTCTTGAAGTTTGCTAGCTCTTCCTTGATTTCTTACACCTGTGCTCCGGATTTTCCTTTGTAGAAGCAATTACCTGATTCAGTTGTTTTAATTGTTAGCAAGCATTTGCTCACAATTTCCATCCATTTCATTGTAGTACTTTTTCTGGTGGCAATTCTATCTGTTGATAGGATTTACTGCTCTTCTCCACCATGTTTTTTTCTTATGGTATCTTCGTATCAATATTGTGTCAGCTTACAATTACTCACCTTTGAGTGAGAAGAATTTGGAGGAAGCTCTTTGCAGGAGATTTCTTTGGGGGTAGAGAAGCAGTAACTTTTAAGGCTTCATAATTCAAAGGTTCTCTGCTATCAGCTGCAGTTTTCTGCAAATTTGGCTCATCTGGTGATTCTTTGAACAGTCCACCTCCACTGCTTCTCTGATGCAGCCAGACCAAGGAGGTCACCTGTCACCAGTGCTGCTCATCTCAGTTTCCATATTTCTACAGAAGAGAGAGTTTCGCACCTTGGGTGAACCCGTCACTTTCAGGAAGAGTATTTGATGACATCTTCAGAGATATGATACCATTGAACCCTCTTGCAATTCTTTATATTTCCTGTCTTCACTTTCTACTCTTAGGTGCTTTGGGGGCATCTTTTAGCATATTTTGAAGGCTGTAAATTGTATGTGTCCCCTAGTATAACTGAAACTGAATTTGTGGGTTTTCTTTTTCCTTTTCTTTTTGGTTCTGTATATTCATCAGGAGAAAGGAAAAGATACTGAGTTGGATAACTTTGTTTATATCAGAAGTTTTGAAGGATGATTTTTTTTTTTTAACTGAAGTATGTGATAGTTGCTCAGTCATATCTGACTCTTTGTGACCCCATGGATTGTAGCCTGTCAGGCTCCTGTGTCCATGGAATTCCCCAGGCAAGAATACCGGATTACAGAGCCATTCCATTCTCCAGGGGATCTTTCCAACCCAGGGACTGACCCTGGGTCTCCTGCGGTGCAGGAAGATTCTTTACCATCGGAAGTAAAGTTGATTTATAATGTTGTGTTAGTATCAGTTGCACTGCAAAGTGATTCAATTATGTATATCTCCTTTAGATTCTTTTCCATTATAGGTTGTCATGAGATATTGAATACAGTTGCCCGTTTTATAGAGTAGGTCCTTGTTGTTTATCTATTTTATATAAAGTAGTATTTAAGGAATGACCTTCTTAGAATAAAAACCAGATCCTGTCATTCCCAGCTTAAAATGTTTGGTGGTTTTGCATTTCACACAAAATAGAATTCAAATTCCTTTGTATTAACAAGTTTCAGGTGATGGTCTGGCCTCTGTTCAGCTTTCCAGCCTCACCCGAAGTCTCTCTCCTGCACAGCATACTCCAGTCATGCTGACTGTTTTGGGCTCCTTAGAACATGCCAGGTTCTTGCTCACTAAGGGTTTTGTCCACTAAACACTTCCTTTGCCCTGCCCTCTCTGGCCTCAGCATTCTTTACTTTATTAACAATCTTCTCACTTTATAGGTCTGAGCTTAAATAATACATGTTCAGGCTTGCTCTCCTCAGCCATCCTATTCCAGCCCCTTGCTTGTGAAGGGGAGCAGAACACGCCACACCCCAACAGGCCACTCCTGTTGGTTATGTTGAGCTTTAAATTCCTGAAAAGCAGTTGAGACAGGCAGACGCCTTCTCAGAATTCCCCTTATTTCTCAAATGACAGATACTCCAAAAGGAACTCATTTGTCCTAGATCGCCTCCCTGGGGTGGGAAGGGGGCTTCATTAACTGGGGAAGAGTGACTCTTACTACAGAGGGTAGACTAGAGACGGACTGCACACCCAGACAGTTTTGTCACAAACGATCATACCTCACATCTTTCCTGCTAAGGGCCCTTCATCTTTCCTGAAAACCATTCACTCTCCCCTAAGAGGCCTACATATTCCCTTTCCCTCTTAAGATGCTATTTAATTCTGCTATTTAATCCTGAATTTGAAGTCATTTGGGGGAGTTACTCGGTTTTCCTGGGGGTATCACCCTTGTCTACGAGAGGTATACCTGGTAATAAACTTTTGATTATCTTTTAAAAAATTTTTATTTCATTTTTCAAGAAGTTATTTGACTTCTTCAGGTCTTAGTTGCAGCATGCAGGGTCTTCAGGTGCAGCATGCAACCTTGTAGTTGCAGCATGTGGAATCTAGCTCTCTGAGCAGGGATTGAACCCAGGCCCCTTGCACTGGGAGCATGGACTCTTAGCCACTGGAGCACCGAGGAAGTCCCTGTTTTTCTCTTCTTAATCTGTCTTTTACTACAGGAGTCTCAGCTAAGAACTCAGAAAAGCAGAGGGAAAATTATTTTTCTTTCCCTATACTTTTTCCTTTCATAGGAGAAGGCAATGGCACCCCACTCCAGTACTCCTGCCTGGAAAATCCCATGGATGGAGGAGCCTAGTAGGCTGCAGTCCATGGGGTCTCAAAGAGTAGGACACGGCTGAGCGACTTCACTTTCACGTTTCACTTTCATGCATTGGAGAAGGAAATGGCAACTCACTCCAGTGTTCTTGCCTGGAGAATCCCAGGGACGGGGGAGCCTGGTGGGCTGGCGTCTATGGGGTCGCACAGAGTCGGACATGACTGAAGCGACTTAGTAGCAGCAGCAGCAGCAGTACCTCATATATTTTGTATTTTGTCTCTTTCCTTTTGATGACATAAAATTCATAATTTATGGCGAGATAAGAAAAATTTAAATGTACAGTGTTTCTCTGCTTGTTTGGGCCTCCCCCCTCCCACTCAGTGTGTATGAAGCATCTGCATTAACCAGATCTCTTTAGGAGATACCTTCCTTCTTAATCTCTGGACATACAGACCTCAATTGTGAAAACTGTCAATATATCATCTGTATTGACCTTTGTCTCGAAGATGTATATTACTGTACTTTGGTGTCAAATGGGTGGAATAGTCTTTCAGAGCTTTCTGAAAGACTGTCTCCCAGGTTATCATCCTCAGCTTGACCCAAATAAAATTTTCTAATTCTTTCTTAGATTGACTGTTGATCAATTTTTCACTGACACCTTCTTCCCTTCTCTCGCTTTCCTTTCTTCCTTCTTTCCTTTATTTCTTCTGCCTTCCCTTACTTTATCCTTCTCTCTCTCTTACTGTAAACTTAAGGAATAAAGGAGCTGTGATGATCTCATTCTTTATATTCACTACAATGCCTGTCATTAATATGCGCTCAACAAACATTTGTCAAGAGAGTAAATACATTAGTCAGTGAAGACTGTTTTCACACATGCTGTCATATTTGAATAGGGAAATCAATAGGGTCTGTTGTTCGCCCTGGAGATTAAACAGCTTGAGTGGCGGTCTGGAGAATGATTCTTAGAAGGTTTGGTTATAGGAACAAAGGATATTTCATTTTGGAAAAGAGAAAAAAAATTGAGACAGAAAGTAACAGCCTTCAAATATAGGCAGTTTAACCTTGTAGAAAAGTGCTTTTCATCAAAAGAATCACCCGAGGAGGTTATTGAAAACATGGAAACTCAGGCTCCTTCCTGATCTTTGATACATGGGATATGGAGTAGCGCTAGAAAATCTGGTTTCGTTGTTGTTTTGTTTTTATTTCATTTTTAGGACAAGCACCTCAGGAAGTTCTTTATATCAGAAAATGTTGGGAAATGCTACTTTATAAGAGGCAGCATTGTCACTGTGGGGAAAACTAGGACTTATGCGCTAAGTTATAGAAAAGCAGATGTTGACGCAACATACGGAAATTGTTTCAAGCTAGAAGGGCACCCAAATGGACGAGGCTGCCTCTCTGGATGAACCCAGCGGAGACTGTCAACCCTCCAGGGTCTAGTCTTGCTGGGGGTCTTGCAGGGGGTGAGTGAGATACACGCTGAAGTGACTGAAATCTAGGGTTCAAGGAGATGCAAAGTGCTTTAAATACTTGGGGCTAGCAGTTATTCTAAAAGTGAGGAAAAGAGGAAACAAAAATGACAAAAAAAAAAAATAAAAACCACCACACACACAAAACCACAGGAGATTTCAAAGAAGGAAAAAGGAAGCAAAAGAGTGGATATAATTAAAACCTCAAAGGTCTGGAAGACCAGAGGAAATCTGACATTTATATATATATTTAGACCCACAGTACAAAGAATGAAAATGAAGTGAACTGTATCTTGGTTATTAACTAGATTACCTCCAAGTGCAAGGCCCTCAGCAATTGACCATGCTGAATCATCACGCTTTTGCAGATGAAAAATTAGGAGGAAATGGATTGTGGAGCAGTGGGTTCCAGGCTGCAGAAAGATGAACTTGCTAGAAATTGTTAATCTGTGGTCAGTAATTCCCAGGTAGCCCTGGAGCAAGAGGAAGGTATGTGGCCACTGACTTCCAAGCAGTGACAAATCAGAAGCCAGAAGCCACCTGATAGGTTTCTGGGTGGTGGCGGAGACTGCTATAGAAACAGGGACCAGTTCTAGAAACTCACTCTCAACTGGCCTGATGGAGACTCAGAAAGGCAGAGGTGAGCATCTTCAATTTTTAAAAAAAAATATTTACGGTTTCTCATATATTGTTATTGTATATCATTTAATTCTCCTAAAAATTAAAACGACAAACTTACTCATTGTTAGGTAAAAGACCACGACACCAAAAGAGTGTCTAACAGGCTTTTGAATGGCGAAGCGTTCCCGGGCGGGGTTCCTGGATCTGAACGAGGCAGGTCGATGGAAGTCCGTGCCCGGACCATGTTGGGGGTGGTTTTTATACGTTCGTTGCGAGGGATGGTCAGGCTAGATGGATGAGGGTTCGGATAGGTCGCCAAGCCGAGGCGTCGCGGGCTGACAGGTCCTTCTACGTGGCTGGGGTGGGGCAGCTTTAGCTGGTGAAGTGTGTTGTCATTGGTCCCCGGGATCTGGGAGGCTCCTTGCGTTAGGGGAGGGGTGGCCCGTCATGGCCCTGGGGTCCGGCCTTACACTCATCTCTATTTTATGATGAGGAAGTGAAGGCTCTGAGAACTGTGCAACTTGCCCAAAGGAACATAGCTATTCCCTTAACAAAAGCTTGCTGAGTATTTTCTAGGGGTAAGTGGAGGAGATTCTAGATTTTTAACTCCTCTAACTCCAAAGCCTACACTTTCTGTCCTTTATAACAAAGGGTGAGTTTTAATAACGAAGTGCTATTACAAACCAGTAAGTAAAATCCCAATAATCCAAAAGAAAAATTGGCAAACAATCCAAAAAAATGAACTGTTCATGATCCATGAACTGTGAGGTCAGCAAAAAATTAGTACCAGTAAACTTAAAGGACATGAATGAGGACATCACTATGAAATGAATGCAGGGAACAAGCATGGGCATATTTATTGGGGGGTGGGGTGTAAACTAGTGAAGCTTTTTAAAGGACGGCTTGGCTATAACCATGAGGATTTTAAATGTACATTCCCTTTGGCCCAGCAGTTCCAGTCTAGGATTTTACTGTATATATATGAATCTATATATGTATATAACATTATATATATATTTAAAATGTATATATATATAATTATCTATATATAAGTATATATACACACACATATACATATAAAACAGAGAAGGTGATGGCACCCCACTCCAGTACTCTTGCCTGGAAAATCCCATGGGTGGAGGAGCCTGGTAGGCTGCAGTCCACAAGTCGGACATGACTGAACGACTTCACTTTCACTTTTCACTTTCATGCATTGGAGAAGGAAATGGCAACCCACTCCAGTGTTCTTGCCTGGGAGAATCCCAGGGACGGGGGAGCCTGGCGGGCTGCCTCCTATGGGGTCTCACAGAGTCGGACACGACTGATGCAACTTAGCAACAGCAGCAGCATACATATAGAGACGTATCTGAAGACACTTAGTGTTGTTTGTGAAAGACCAGAAGCAACTCAAATAACCTTTAGTTGGGATGTGTTAAATACAGCATGATAAAACCTAAAATCAAATTTACAAAACCCACACTTAATTACTGGGTGATTCAGCTCCTTGATAATGACTAGGAGACTCAGAGATAGTCACCGCACCTTCTAGAGAGATGTTAAATTTTGTGATACTTACAGATCACTTGCAAATAGACTTTATTTTGAGCCTTTCAGCAATCCCAAGAAGCACACAGAGCAGGTATTATCCCATCCTGTGGATGGACAAGGAGACAGAGGCTCTGCAAGGTTAGTTGTTCAATATATTGGTGAGAAACAGCAGAGGCCTGGAAGGCAGATTTTGACTCTTTGCTGGGTGCTTTTCCCAACATCTAATATGTAGACAGTAGGCATCTGTAGAGGAAAAGCCACCACCATCTAGGAGAAGGGACAAGATGAGTTATGTTTAGAGTTGATGTGGAGAGGGCCCCCTTGGAATAGAGCATGTTTTGCTCCGCTAACAGAATGGTTTCTCCAGTTACTGGTGAAGCCTGCCCTCCTGTCCCATCCAGGGCATGGACAGCTCTGAACACTCTCACCTCTGGGCTGAATGTCCAAAGTAGGGGCCATTTTGGGACAGATACCCTCAAATGTGGAACTTAACCCCTCTGCAAACCCATAGAGGCTTTTCTAGCTTAAGAGCAAACACAAGGAGGAAAGGGAAGTAAAGCTGAGTCAGCTCAGAGCAACAGAATCGCGTCTCGTTTTTCTCTGTTAGGGCTTCCAACCCTGGCAGCATATCGGACCCATATGGGAGAGGTGATGCTTTGGAGTTGGTGTATATTAGCTCACGAAAACCAATTCAGAAAATTTCAGAAATTTTGTGAGCCACTTGTTGGATACACCTGTTATTAAAAATTAATTATATAGGGAACTTCCCTGGTGGTCCAGTAGTTAATAATCTGCCTGCCAGTGCAGAAGACACAAATTCAGTCTCTGGTCTGGGACGATCTCACATGTTCCAGAGCAACTAAGCCTGTGCACTGCCACGACTGAGCCTGCACGCTGCAACTACAGAAGGCTGCACGCCTAGAGCCTGGCTCAGCAACGAGAGGAGCCACCACAGGGAGAAGCCCATGCCCACCGCTGGAGAGCAGCCCCTGCTTGCCACAGCTAGAGAAAGCCCATGCAAAGCAATGAAGATTCAGGGCAGCCAAACCGAACTTTAAAAACTATATGAATGACAATTAACAATATTATATTGAAAATAAAGCCCATCACTTCCTAATTACTTTACTCTTCTCTGCGCTCTTAAGGTTATTTGTGTCTATTGTACTGGTGGGCTGCCGTCTATGGGGTCACACAGAGTCGGACACGATTGAAGTGACTTAGCAGCAGCAGCAGTACCTATTGTATGGTACCTATTGAACCTATTTGTAGGTTGGAAGTACTACATAATTGTTTGCAACCGCTTGCTTCCCAACCCCTGTGCTCAGTGACATCACATTGTTACCTTAAAAGTGACCATGGAGGGAGTATTCACACCACGAAAACTGGCAAATACTATAATCAGTGCTTGATCTACTTTCGTGTTGATTGTGTAGACGCAAGGAAATGATAGAAAAAAATGTCAATAATGCAGATTAAACGTAAAGGTATGTCCTGTTTATACCTGTTACGTTGTGACTAATACAAAATATTGTACACTCCTCCAACATTCCAAATCATTATCTGATTAAAGAAGTTACTCATATTATTGACGATTGAGGACAATTCTGACCTACATCTACATGTTTCATTTTCCTCATTAGCATGAATGAAAATATCAATCAACATTCATGTCCGAACCACACTCGTTTGTCAATTGTAGCAAACACAATTTGCGGAATACAAGAGTTCAGGAAAAATAAATACAAGAGTTCAATAAAAATGGATTAAAGCATTTTGTGAGAATCAAGGGCTAAGTAAAATAGAGTATTGTGTTTTATTTTTGTATGTAAGTAGTTTGCTAGAGAGGTTTATGTCACCAAAATTTATAGGCTTCCCAGGTGGTGCAGTTAGTAAAGAATTTGCATGCCAATGCAGCAGACACAAGAGATGTGGGTTCTATCCCTGGGTTGGGAAGATCCCCTGGAGGCAGAAATGGTAACCCCCTCCAGTATTCTTGCTTGGAAAATTCCATGGACAGAGGAGCCTGGCGGGCTACAGTCCATGGCGTCACAAAGAGTCAGGCATGACTGAACACACACACACGTAAGTATATGTATAGTGACTTTTTTCTATTGGAGAGCTTGTTGTTAAACATTACCACCACACCACTACTGCCTGGGAGCTTTTAAAAAATCACTATTACCTAGAAAGGTGTCATCAACAAGATGGTGGAGTAGAAGATAGCAGCCTTCGGTCCTCCAATATAAAACCACAGTTAGACAGATATCCATGAACAAAAACAGCTCTAGGAGGGCTCAAGTCCAATTAAGAACATGTGGCAATACAATGAAACATCAACAACATCACATCATCATCAACAACAACACGTGAAGAATAACTGCACAGAAAGGATTGTTGGGGAGATTTGCATAGCTGAGATGTCTGGAGATGGTCAAGAACAAAGAAGCAGGCTGGAGGCTATCAGTGATCCCCATTGACACAGTGGTTACTAGTGGCCTGCTCTGCTCTGTGATGGACCCCAGCATCCTTTGCTGATAGAGACAGCAATAGCCCCAGCAACAGCTACAGGCTCCCTACAGATTTCACAGCAGAGGAAGGTCTGCTGGCACACACCCCAGGGGCTTGTTCCACAGAGGACTCTCTACTGTAACCTCCACTTTTCTAGGTAAATGACAGTCCTTGCAGGCACGGACCGCCCCCCCCCCCCACTGGAGGGGGAGTTGCTACTGCGCTCCCGTCACATGAAGGAGCCACTGTTGGCCCTCCCGGGATCAGGGCTGACACCCACCTCCCAGGCTCATGCATGCCCTGGGCTCAGGAGCCATGGTGGCTCTGCGTACACCTGTGCTCAGTCCCTAGCGCTGCTGCCACTGTGGACAGGCCCGTGCCCTGCACCAGTGCGGGACCCCAGCTTGCGGCCCCTCTGTGGGCACTGTGGAAACCAGGGCACCACTGCAACAGGTGTGCCACACCCTGGCCCACAGAGCCACAGGCACTCTGCTCACCCCTGTGCCCTGGATCCTGTCTTCAAAGCCACTCTGCGAGTACCTGGTGCCACCACCACTGGGAGTACATCCAAAAGCCAGACTTGGTACCAAGGTTCATTTCTTGGCCATAACTTCCCTTGTGGGAGAGAAGAGATCCAGAAAAGCCCAGAAGCCTTTGCTATGAAAGACCCCAATAGCCCTCACTACCCCTCTGGCCACTTACCACATTGACTGCAGAGGGTCCCCGTAATCTTCGCAAAGGCTGACCTCAGCTGATGGACAAGCACAGAAAATATAGCCCTGTGCCCTCCCTGGAGTAGCAGCTGCCATATCCCACCCAGCCAGTGCCCATGCCCATACCCATACCCATCAGCAAAGTCTTTCCCCATTGACACCAGTCCACAGAGTCTGGTAGAAGTAAATGCCACATTCAATGCTTACATTAACACAAGGATACAAGAAATCTGAAAAATCAAGGTAATAGGACACCACCAAGGGAACACAATAATATTCCAGTAAATGACTCCAAAGAAATGAAGATCTACATATTGCTAGACAAATAATTCAAAAGAATCGTTTTCAGGAAGCTCAGTGAACTATAAGACAACATAGACAACGCAATGAAATCAAGAAAGCAATATAAGGACAAAATAAAAAGTTCAGCAAAGAGGCAGAAACACAAAGAAGAAACAAACAGGAATTCTGGAGTTGAGGGATACAATGAATGAAATAAAAAGTACGAAAGACAACATCGGAAGCATACTTGATCAAGCGAAAGAAACGATCTGCAAACCAGCTGGTAGGTCATTTGAAGTCACCCAGTAAAGAGGAACAAAAAGACAAAAAAATGAAAAAGAGAGGGAAAAGCCCATGGAATGTGGGGTACCAGTAAACACCCAACAGAATGAAAAGGCAACTTATAGAATGGGAGAAGGTATTTGTAAACCATATATCTGATAATGAATTAATATCCAGATCATCTGGTTTGCAAATGCTATCTCTCATTCAATAAGTTGCCTCTGGTTTTAAATTATTCTTTCTTTACACTCTATTTTTTTTCCCTATCAGTTCCTTTCTTTGATTTTATATGACATCTTACTCATTATTGTGGAAAAGAATCAGAATAACTACACGTTCTTCCCGAGTCTCCTCAGGGCCGGCAGAATGTCAACAAGCTGGCCAATTATCTCAGGTTGAGGTTCTCAGCCCGGCAGGAAACCAGAGCTAGAGGGATCAAGGAAACAAAAGGGAAAAAGAGTGTTAAAGGGCCAGCCTGTGCCAACATCATCTTATAATCAAACTCAGGTGAAATCCAAAGAGATCAGCAGATTGACTGAAGTCTGTGGGAGGTGGTGGGAGGGATATTGAAAAAAGTCCTGTTCTTTGACTCACAAACCTCGGGGTACTGCAGAGAGCCTAGCAGAAAAATGCAGAGCAGCCTGGATCATTCAACAATAATCCTCCATCTTCTATAATTCAGTTAGACTTGACTTCAGTTCCGTATATATTTTAGACATATTTAAGAGATGAGGATTAAAAGAGGAAATTGGAAAGAACTAAAACCAGCTGCTTCAAACAGAGACTGCTACTTATTCCCCAATTTATTAATTCTTGATTCCTTTTTAAAATAGACACCATGTCTCATGTAAGCAAATGGCTACCTAAAACAAACCCCCCTCGGTAGTTTGTTGAGAACTTAGCGGCAAAGTTCTAAGGGTATGTGAGATTCTAGGGAGTGTCCTTAAAGAGAGGGGAGGCGTTCTGTGTCTCTTCCTCCCTCATGCTGGAAATGACTGGAATGTTGGTAGCCATCTTGGACTCCTGAGGAAGGTGAAGAGGAAGAAGGAAGGCGCCGGAGTTCCAGTTCCGGGTAAGACGGAGTAGACACTGTACCTTGTCTCCTGAATGCAGCTACACAACCTGGGAAGAATCCTTAGAACTGATATCTGAGGACTCTGAAAAGTAAAGGATACCAAGAAGACAAGAGGAAGACAAGAATTCGAATAAACCACCAAATCGCTGATGAACCCCTCCCCGCTTTTCCTGTGTTATCCTCCAGCCTAGACTCAAGGCAGCCTGAAACCAGTAAGTAGGCACCGGGGCAGGAGAAGCCCTCTAGTTCTGGCCTGAAAAGTGGGAAAGGGGATCCTAACATATTAAGAAATGCCCCATGTCTCTCTGTTTTCCGGTTCTCTTGCACCCTAGCCCCGACAAGCCTGTCAGGGTGGTGGCAGTGGCAATGACAGAGGCAGCAGTGGGACCTGCAGGCACCGCAAACTGACGGATGGGAGGGTTCCGTGATCCAAGAGGGTAAGATATACCTCTATTTTGGTTTGTTTCTCTTTCTACCATTTGTGGCCTCTGTGATAGGTGCAGTTGTGGGAAATATACAACAGGGACCAACGAAAAAGTCCCAGTTTTCCTGCCAAACGACCATAAAGGCCCTAGAGAATTGGAGAGTACCAGAAATATAACAGAGAGGAAGTGATTGGGGGGGAAAAAATCTATAAGGCTACTGAGTTCACCTGCATTTTGTGTATACATAGACTGACTCTATACAGCATACTATAAACTTGAAAATGAAGTCCCAGACTGGCCACTGGGTGGCGCACATGACGGACAGATATGACTAGCAAGGGAAAGACTGAAATCAGAACTGACACTGGAGTTACATTCTACAGAAGACTGGTCAGAACTCAAACGCCTGAACCCAAACAGGTCTCTATCCGGGCACAACAGAAATGTCAACATTCTCTTTAGGATTTAAACAAGACTTGGAGTCTCTGCTTTTGAACTGTGGTGTTGGAGAAGACTCTTGAGAGTCCCTTGGACTGCAAGGAGATCCAA
>SJYX01018292.1:110894-128772 GCA_006410675.1 Oreotragus oreotragus | reverse complement strand
TGCCATTGCCTTCCCCGATATAGGATGGTATTTCATGGAATATTGATATTTAAGCTCTTTAGAAATAAAGAGTATAAACAGACATGGATACTAAAAAGAAAAAGTAAAAAAAAAAAAATCTGACCTGCAATAACTCTATGCTTTGATGTTTGGCTGACACATTAACATTATTATATTTCTTCTTAACTGGTTCAGCCCCCTCTGCTTCTCTAGGTTGCTAGAGCAAATGCATCCTTGGCCTAAAATGATATGTTTCATTTATTAGTTTGAAGGCTGTTTAAAAAAACAAAAACTTTACTTCTAGTAGTCAATGCTCTCCTCTGAAATACTCTGTCGATTCACAAACCTGTCTGAGAAATCCATGATGTCACTGCAATATCAGCCTGAATGAGGATAAAGTACCCATTTGAAGATCAGATAATTTACTTTATTGGATAAAGGGTTACTCACATTTGGTATAAAGAGAGACATTAAAAAATCTATTAAGGCTGAGTTATATTCTGTAAACACCATCTTGTTACAATTAGTATTTCATTTTAATTGTGCTGCTATAAGACTTCTTATGAAAAGATACTCAATGTGAACTCAAAACAAGGTATTTTTAAATTTTTTTACTTTAACAGGCTATTAGTCCATGGAACACTTTCTTACCATTCCCTGGATTATATACAGTATGGAGACTTTCAGTTTACACGGTCATGGAAGTGACATGAAGTTTGCATTTAGTTTTTTTTTTACTAATCCGAAATTCCCCAGTCCAGGCCTCTCCCTCCTGTATTCCACTTGGCAACCAAAAGTATGATCTTTCTGTGGAACTCGGGGCATATTTGAAGAGTTTTGCTTTTACGTACTCTTACTATTCTTGCTGCTCAAACAGAAAAATAGATATGTGTATTTTTTGGAATCAAGCTGTATTTTGGAAGGCCTAGTCATTTAGAGTCTGGTTGTCCCTCATTTTTGAGGCCATTACATATAGATGATCACTGGAAACATGTTTGTAGCTGCTTTCTGTTAAATAAAGACACTTCCTTCTCTTGGAGAGAAAGCTCAGTCTTTTTAAGGATATTTTTTATTTCTTTACCTTCTTTACCTATCAGACACTTCTAATAACTATGCTATATAGCCTCTCCAAATTCTGCAATCACTGAGCAGTTATTCAATGCTTACTGTATGATGGAGTTTTGTTTGTTTATTTTTGTTTATAAGCTATGAAGGCTAAAATATAAATAAAGTATTCTCTGCCTTGAAAAGCTCACATTATTTTGGGGAAGACAGTAAGGAATTATTTTTTAATTTAATTTATTTTTTAATTGA
The DNA here is from genome assembly GCA_006410675.1 of Oreotragus oreotragus. Lineage (NCBI taxonomy): Eukaryota > Metazoa > Chordata > Mammalia > Artiodactyla > Bovidae > Oreotragus > Oreotragus oreotragus. The sequence goes on along the minus strand of SJYX01018292.1, from coordinate 127,458 downwards.
AGTATAGTTGATTTACATGTTGTGTCAATATCTGCTGTACAGCAAAGTGACTCAGTTATACACATATATGCATTATTTTTCTTAAATTTATTTATGTTTTTTAATTGCAAACCTCAACATGAATCAGCCATAGGTATACACATATCCACTACCTTTTGAAACCCCCTTACATCTCTCTCCCCATCCCACTCCTCCCAGTTGATACAGAGCCCTGTTTCAGTTTCCTGAGCCATACAGCAAATTCCTGTTGGCTATCTATTTCATATATGGTAATGTAAGTTTACATATGGTAATGTTACTCTTTCCATACATCTCACCCTCTCCTCCCCTTTCCCTATGTCCTAAGTCTATTCTCTATGTCTGTTTCTCCACTGCTACCCTGTAAATAAATTATTTAGTACCATTTTTCTAGATTCCATGTATATGTGTTAGAATACTATATTTATCTTTCTCTTTCTGACTTAGTGCCCTTTGTATAATAGTCTCTAGGTTCATCCACTTCATCAGAACTGACTCAAATGTGTTCCTTTTCATGGCTGAGTAATATTCCATTGTGTACATGTACCACAACTTCTTTATCCATTCATCTGTCAGTGGACATCTAGGTTGCTTCCATGTTCTGGCTCTTGTAAACAGTGCTGCAATGAATAATGGGATACATGAGTCTTTTTCAATTTTGGCTTCTTCGAGATGTGTGCCTTGGAGTGGGATTTCTGAGTCATATGGTGGTTTTATTTCTAGTTTTTTAAGAAATCTCCATACCATCTTCCATAATGTTTTTATCAGTTACATTCCCACCAAAAGTGCAAAAGTGTTCCCTTTTCCCCACACCTTCTCCAGCATTTATTGTTTGTAGACTTTTTGACAATAGCCATTCTGACCGTTTTGAGGTGATATCTCTTTGAAGTTTTGAATCACGTTTCTCTAATAATGAGTGAGGTTGAGCATCTTTTCATGTGTCTGTCACCCATCTGTATGTCTTCTTTGGAGAAATGCCTGTTTAGGTCTTTTTCCCACATTTTGATTGGATTGTTTGTTTTCTGGTATTCAGTTGTATGAGTTTCTTGTATATTTTGGAAATTAATCCTTTGTCAGTTGTTTAATTTGCTATTATTTTCTCCCATTCTGAGGGCTGTCTTTTCACCTGGCTTATATTTTTCTTTCCTGTGCAAAAGCTTTTAAGTTTAATCAGGTCCCATTTGTTTACATTCGGTTTTTATTTACATTACTCTAAAGGTGTGTCAAGATCCTCTAAGGATCTTTCTTTGATTTATGTCATTGAGTGTTCTGCATATGTTTTCCTCTAAGAGTTTTAAAGTTTCTGGTCTTACATTTAGGTCTTTAATCCATTTTGAGTTTATCTTTGTGTATGGTGTTAGGAAGTGTTCTAATTTCATTCTTTTACATGTAGCTGTACAGTTCTCCCAGCACCATTTACTGAAGACACTATCTTTGCCCCATTGTATATTCTTGCCTCCTTTGTCAAAAATAAGGTACCCATAGGTTCATGAGTTTATTTCTGGGCTTTCTATCTTGTTCCATTGGTCCGTATTTCTGTTTTTGTGCCAGTACCATACTGTCTTGATGATTGTAGTTTTGTAGTCTAATCTGAAGTCAGGAAGGTTGATTCCTCCAGCTCCATTCTTCTTTCTCAAGACTGCTTTGGCTATTTGGGTTCTTTTGTATTTCCATATGAATTGTGAATTTTTTTGTTCTAGTTCTGTAGAAAATGCCATTGGTAATTTGATAAGGATCACCTTGCATCTGTAGATTGTGTTTGGTAGTATAGTCATTTTCACACAGTATTGATTTTTCCTACCCAGGAACATGGAATTTATCTTCATCTGTTTATGCCATCTTTGATTTCTTTCATCAGTGTCATAATTTTCTGTGTACGGTTCTTTTGTGCCCTTAGGTAAGTTTATTCCTAGATATTTTATTCTTTCTTTTGAAATGGTGAAAGGGACTGATTCCTTAATTTCTCTGTCTGATTTTTCATTGTTAGTATATAGAAATGCAAGTGATTTCCATGCATTGCTTTTGTATCCTGCAACCTGCTAAATTCACTGATTAGCTCTAATAATTTTCTATTACTATCTTTGGGACTTCTATGTGCAGTATGGCTTTCCTAGTGGCTCAGATGATAAAACATCTGCCCGCAATGTGGAAGACCTGGGTTCGATCCCTGGGTTGGGAAGATCCCCTGGAGAAGGAAATGGCAATCCAGTCCACTACCCTTGCCTGGAGAAGCCCATGGACAGAGGAGCCTGGTAGGCTACAGTCCATGGGGTCGCAAAGAGTCAAATATGGCTAAGTGAATTCACTGTCTTTCTTTCTTCCTATGTATAGTATCATGTCATCTGCAAACAGTGAAAACTTTACTTCTGTTCTGATCTGGATTTCCTTTCTTTCTTTTTTTTTTCTGATTGCTGTAGCTAGGACTTCCAAAACTAGGTTGAATAATAGTGGTGAAAGTGGACACCTTTGTCTTGTTCTTGATATTAGGGGGAATGCTTTCAGGCTTTCTCTATTGAGAATAATGCTTGCTGTAGGCTTATCATATGTGGCCTTTACTATGCTAAGCTAAGTTTCTCCTATGCCCATTTTTCAAATAGTTTTAATCATAAATAGGTGCTGAATATTGTCAAAAGTTTTTTATGCAACTGTTGAGATTATGATATGGTTTTTATCTTTGAATTTGTTAATATGGTGTATCACATTGATTGCTTTGTGTATACTAAAGAATCCTTGCATCCCTGAAGTAAACCCAACTTTGATCATGGTGTAGAGAAGCTTTTTGATGGGTTGCTGAATTCTGTTTGTTTGCTAAAATTTTGTTGAGGATTTTTGCATCTATGTTCATCAGTGATTATGGCCTGTAGTTTTCTTTCTTTCTTTCTTTCTTTTTTAATGTTGTCTTTGTCTGGTTTTGGTATCAGGATGATGGTGGCCTCATAGAATGAGTTGAGAAGTGTTCCTTCCTCTGCAATGTTTGAAAGAGTTTTGAACAGCTAGGCATTAGCTCTTCTCTAAATGTTTGAAAAAAATTTCCCCTGTGAAGCCATGTGGTCCTGGGCTTTAGTTTTTGGGAGTTTTTTTTTGTTGTTGTTTTTTTAAATTACAGCTTCAATTTCAGTGCATGTAATTTGGTTATTCATAATTTCTATTTATTCCTGGTTCAGTCTTGGAAGATTGAATTTTTCTAAAAATCTCTCCATTTCTTTCAGGTTATCCATTTTATTGCCATATAGTTGTGCATAATAGTCTCTTTTCATCCTTTATATTTCTGCGTTGTCTGCTGTAACCTCTCCTTTTTCTTTCTAATTTTATTGCTTTCATTCTTCTCCTTTTTGTTCTTGATGAGTCTGGCTAAAGTTTAGTCAATTTTGTTTATCTTCTCAAAGAACCAGCTTTTAGTTTTATTAATCTTTAATATTTCTTTCAATTCTTTATTTTATTTTATTTTACTTTACAGTATTCTATTGGTTTTGGCATACATTGACATGAATCAGCCATGGGTGTACACGAACTCCTAAACATGAACCCCCCTCCCACTTCCCACCACATATCATCCTTCCGGATCATCCCCATACACCAGCCCCAAGCATCCTGCATCCTGCATCAAATATAGACTGGCGATTCGTTTCTTACATGATAGTATACATATTTCAATGCTATTCTCCCAAATCATCCCACCCTCTCCCTCTCCCTCAGAGTCCAAACATCCACTCTATACATCTGTATCTCTTTTGCTGTCTTGCATACAGGGTCCTCATTACCATCTTTCTAAATTCCATATATATGTGTTAGTATACTGTATTGGTGTTTTTCTTTCTGGCTTACTTCNAATGGAATGAGTATCTCTCTAAATAAACTTGCTTTCCCTTTACTCTGACTAACTTTTGAATGATTTCTTGCAGGAAGCCAAGGACCCTCATTTATCAGTCCTAAGAACTCCTCCAGGCCGCAGGACACGACATTTCCCTCTCCTACAACACCAAGACTCATCAACGTCCCAAAGAGGAGAATCAGAGTCAATATCTAGATGAAGACTGTTTAGAAGCTGGACCTTCAGTCATCAGCTAGGGAAGTATGTAGTTAAAAGCCCCTTTCAGGGAGAAACTTGAAGATGAGCATTTTTACCTGTTCTCTCTGCACCGAGTCCTGGTATACAGGCATGGCATAGGGATGGGGTGGATTCTGCTCCTGTTTAAAAATTGTCTGTAATTGAGCCTTGGCTTAAATGCCACATATTTATATCTATATATTAATGTTATTATTTAACAGAATATGCTGTTATTGGTGTTGTTTAGTTTCTAAGTCTTGTCCAACTCTTTGTAACCTCATAGACTGTAGCCCACCAAGCTCCCCTGTCCATGGAATTTTCCAGTCAAGAATACTGTAATGGGTAGCCATTTCCTCCTCCAAGGGATCTTCCTGACCCAGTGATCAAACCCATGTCTCCTGCATCGGCAAGCAGATTCTTTACCACTAAGCCACTTAGAACATTTGCTGAATGGGTATATTAGAAGGAATACATTTTTCTCATTTGAATTGCATTTTGGGGTGTTATTTAAAGAGAAAGAAAACCAGGGCTTTTTTTTTTTTTCCCCCAAGAGCTCAAAGTTTATTATGAGCAAATTATTTAATGACTTTTCAAAGATACTTTGGAAATATAGGATGGTTGCTGCTGCTGCTAAGTCACTTCAGTCGTGTCCGACTCTGTGTGACCCCATAGACGGCAGCCCACCAGGCTTCCCCATCCCTGGGATTCTCCAGGCAAGAATACTGGAGTGGGTTGCCATTTCCTTCTCCAATGCATGAGAGAGAAAAGTGAAAGTGAAGTCGCTCAGTCTGTCCGACTGTTAGCGACCCCATGGACTGCAGCCCACCAGGCTACTCCGTCCATTGGATTTTCCAGGCAAGAGTACTGGGGTGGGGTGCCATTGCCTTCCCCGATATAGGATGGTATTTCATGGAATATTGATATTTAAGCTCTTTAGAAATAAAGAGTATAAACAGACATGGATACTAAAAAGAAAAAGTAAAAAAAAAAAAATCTGACCTGCAATAACTCTATGCTTTGATGTTTGGCTGACACATTAACATTATTATATTTCTTCTTAACTGGTTCAGCCCTCTCTGCTTCTCTAGGTTGCTAGAGCAAATGCATCCTTGGCCTAAAATGATATGTTTCATTTATTAGTTTGAAGGCTGTTTAAAAAAACAAAAACTTTACTTCTAGTAGTCAATGCTCTCCTCTGAAATATTCTGTCGATTCACAAACCTGTCTGAGAAATCCATGATGTCACTGCAATATTAGCCTGAATGAGGATAAAGTACCCATTTGAAGATCAGATAATTTACTTTATTGGATAAAGGGTTACTCACATTTGGTATAAAGAGAGACATTAAAAAATCTATTAAGGCTGAGTTATATTCTGTAGACACCATCTTGTTACAATTAGTATTTCATTTTAATTGTGCTGCTATAAGACTTCTTATGAAAAGATATTCAATGTGAACTCAAAACAAGGCATTTTAAAATTTTTTTACTTTAATAGGCTATTAGTCCATGGAACACTTTCTTACCATTCCCTGGATTATATACAGTATGGAGACTTTCAGTTTACATGGTCATGGAAGTGACATGAATTTTGCATTTAGTTTTTTTTTTTACTAATCCGAAATTCCCCAGTCCAGGCCTCTCCCTCCTGTATTCCACTTGGCAACCAAAAGTATGATCTTTCCGTGGAACTCGGGGCATATTTGAAGAGTTTTGCTTTTACGTACTCTTACTATTCTTGCTGCTCAAACGGTCATGGAAGTGACATGAAGTTTGCATTTAGTTTTTTTTTTACTAATCCGAAATTCCCCAGTCCAGGCCTCTCCCTCCTGTATTCCACTTGGCAACCAAAAGTATGATCTTTCCGTGGAACTCGGGGCATATTTGAAGAGTTTTGCTTTTACGTACTCTTACTATTCTTGCTGCTCAAACAGAAAAATAGATATGTGTATTTTTTGGAATCAAGCTGTATTTTGGAAGGCCTAGTCATTTAGAGTCTGGTTGTCCCTCATTTTTGAGGCCATTACATATAGATGATCACTGGAAACATGTTTGTAGCTGCTTTCTGTTAAATAAAGACACTTCCTTCTCTTGGAGAGAAAGCTCAGTCTTTTTAAGGATATTTTTTATTTCTTTACCTTCTTTACCTATCAGATACTTCTAATAACTATGCTATATAGCCTCTCCAAATTCTGCAATCACTGAGCAGTTATTCAATGCTTACTGTATGATGGAGTTTTGTTTGTTTATTTTTGTTTATAAGCTATGAAGGCTAAAATATAAATAAAGTATTCTCTGCCTTGAAAAGCTCACATTATTTTGGGGAAGACAGTAAGGAATTATTTTTTAATTTAATTTATTTTTTAATTGAAGTATAGTTGATTTACATGTTGTGTCAATATCTGCTGTACAGCAAAGTGACTCAGTTATACACATATATGCATTATTTTTCTTAAATTTATTTATGTTTTTTAATTGCAAACCTCAACATGAATCAGCCATAGGTATACACATATCCACTACCTTTTGAAACCCCCTTACATCTCTCTCCCCATCCCACTCCTCCCAGTTGATACAGAGCCCTGTTTCAGTTTCCTGAGCCATACAGCAAATTCCTGTTGGCTATCTATTTCATATATGGTAATGTAAGTTTACATATGGTAATGTTACTCTTTCCATACATCTCACCCTCTCCTCCCCTTTCCCTATGTCCTAAGTCTATTCTCTATGTCTGTTTCTCCACTGCTACCCTGTAAATAAATTATTTAGTACCATTTTTCTAGATTCCATGTATATGTGTTAGAATACTATATTTATCTTTCTCTTTCTGACTTAGTGCCCTTTGTATAATAGTCTCTAGGTTCATCCACTTCATCAGAACTGACTCAAATGTGTTCCTTTTCATGGCTGAGTAATATTCCATTGTGTACATGTACCACAACTTCTTTATCCATTCATCTGTCAGTGGACATCTAGGTTGCTTCCATGTTCTGGCTCTTGTAAACAGTGCTGCAATGAATAATGGGATACATGAGTCTTTTTCAATTTTGGCTTCTTCGAGATGTGTGCCTTGGAGTGGGATTTCTGAGTCATATGGTGGTTTTATTTCTAGTTTTTTAAGAAATCTCCATACCATCTTCCATAATGTTTTTATCAGTTACATTCCCACCAAAAGTGCAAAAGTGTTCCCTTTTCCCCACACCTTCTCCAGCATTTATTGTTTGTAGACTTCTTGACAATAGCCATTCTGACCGTTTTGAGGTGATATCTCATTGAAGTTTTGAATCACGTTTCTCTAATAATGAGTGAGGTTGAGCATCTTTTCATGTGTCTGTCACCCATCTGTATGTCTTCTTTGGAGAAATGCCTGTTTAGGTCTTTTTCCCACATTTTGATTGGATTGTTTGTTTTCTGGTATTCAGTTGTATGAGTTTCTTGTATATTTTGGAAATTAATCCTTTGTCAGTTGTTTAATTTGCTATTATTTTCTCCCATTCTGAGGGCTGTCTTTTCACCTGGCTTATAGTTTTCTTTCCTGTGCAAAAGCTTTTAAGTTTAATCAGGTCCCATTTGTTTACATTCGGTTTTTATTTACATTACTCTAAAGGTGTGTCAAGATCCTCTAAGGATCTTTCTTTGATTTATGTCATTGAGTGTTCTGCATATGTTTTCCTCTAAAAGTTTTAAAGTTTCTGGTCTTACATTTAGGTCTTTAATCCATTTTGAGTTTATCTTTGTGTATGGTGTTAGGAAGTGTTCTAATTTCATTCTTTTACATGTAGCTGTACAGTTCTTCCAGCACCATTTACTGAAGACACTATCTTTGCCCCATTGTATATTCTTGCCTCCTTTGTCAAAGATAAGGTGTCCATAGGTGTGTGGATTTATCTCTGGGCTTTCTATTTTGTTCCATTGATCTATATTTCTGTCTTTGTGCCAGTACCACACTGTCTTGATGACTGTGGCTTTGTAGTAGAGCCTGAAGTCAGGTAAGTTGATTCCTCCAGTTCCATTCTTCTTTCTCAAAATTGCTTTGGCTATTCGAGGTTTTTTGTATTTCCATACAAATCTTGAAATTATTTGTTCTAGTTCTGTGAAAAATACCGCTGGTAGCTTGATAGGGATTGCATTGAATCTGTAGATTGCTTTGGGTAATATATTCATTTTCACTATATTGATTCTTCCAATCCATGAACATGGTATATTTCTCCATCTATTAGTGTCCTCTTTGATTTCTTTCATCAGTGTTTTATAGTTTTCTATATATAAGTCTTTAGTTTCTTTAGGTAGATATATTCCTAAGTATTTTATTCTTTTCGTTGCAATGGTGAATGGAATTGTTTCCTTAATTTCGTTTTCTACTTTCTCATTATTAGTGTATAGGAATGCAAGGGATTTCTGTGTGTTGATTTTATATCCTGCAACTTTACTATATTCATTGATTAGCTCTAGTAATTTTCTGGTGGAGTCTTTAGGGTTTTCTATGTAGAGGATCATGTCATCTGCAAACAGTGAGAGTTTTACTTCTTCTTTTCCAATTTGGATTCCTTTTATTTCTTTTTCTGCTCTGATTGCTGTGGCCAAAACTTCCAGAACTATGTTGAATAGTAGCGGTGAAAGTGGACATCCTTGTCTTGTTCCTGACTTTAGGGGAAATGCTTTCAATTTTTCACCATTGAGGATAATGTTTGCTGTGGGTTTGTCATATATAGCTTTTATTATGTTGAGGTATGTTCCTTCTATTCCTGCTTTCTGGAGAGTTTTTATCATAAATGGATGTTGAATTTTATCAAAGGCCTTCTCTGCATCTATTGAGATAATCATATGGCATTTATTTTTCAATTTGTTAATGTGGTGAATTACATTGATTGATTTGCGAATATTGAAGAATCCTTGCATTCCTGGGATAAAGCCTACTTGGTCATGGTGTATGATCTTTTTAATGTGTTGTTGGATTCTGATTGCTAGAATTTTGTTGAGGATTTTTGCATCTATGTTCATCAGTGATATTGGCCTGTAGTTTTCTTTTTTTGTGGCATCTTTGTCAGGTTTTGGTATTAGGGTGATGGTGGCCTCATAGAATGAGTTTGGAAGTTTACCTTCCTCTGCAATTTTCTGGAAGAGTTTGAGTAGGATAGGTGTTAGCTCTTCTCGAAATTTTTGGTAGAATTCAGCTGTGAAGCCGTCTGGACCTGGGCTTTTGTTTGCTGGAAGATTTCTGATTACAGTTTCAATTTCCGTGCTTGTGATGGGTCTGTTAAGATTTTCTATTTCTTCCTGGTTCAGTTTTGGAAAGTTGTATTTTTCTAAGAATTTGTCCATTTCTTCCACGTTGTCCAATTTATTGGCATATAATTGCTGATAGTAGTCTCTTATGATTCTTTGTATTTCTGTGTTGTCTGTTGTGATCTCTCCATTTTCATTTCTGATTTTATTGATTTGATTTTTCTCCCTTTGTTTCTTGATGAGTCTGGCTAATGGTTTGTCAATTTTATTTATCTTTTCAAAAAACCAGCTTTTGGCTTTGTTGATTTTTGCTATGGTCTCTTTTGTTTCTTTTGCATTTATTTCTGCCCTAATTTTTAAGATTTCTTTCCTTCTACTAACTCTGGGGTTCTCCATTTCTTCCTTTTCTAGTTGCTTTAGGTGTAGAGTTAGGTTATTTATTTGACTTTTTTCTTGTTTCCTGAGGTATGCCTGTATTGCTATGAACTTTCCTCTTAGCACTGCTTTTATAGTGTCCCACAGGTTTTGGGTTGTTGTGTTTTCATTTTCATTCATTTCTATGCACATTTTGATTTCTTTTTTGATTTCTTCTGTGATTTGTTGGTTATTCAGAAGCGTATTGTTCAGCCTCCAAATGTTGGAATTTTTAATAGTTTTTCTCCTGTAATTGAGATCTAATCTTAATGCATTATGGTCAGAAAAGATGCTTGGAATGATTTCGATTTTTTTGAATTTATCAAGGTTAGATTTATGTCCCAGGATGTGATCTATCCTGGAGAAGGTTCCGTGAGCACTTGAGAAAAAGGTGAAATTCATTGTTTTGGGGTGAAATGTCCTATAGATATCAATTAGGTCTAACTGGTCTATTGTATCATTTAAAGTTTGCGTTTCTTTGTTAATTTTCTGGTTAGTTGATCTGTCCATAGGTGTGAGTGGGGTATTAAAGTCTCCCACTATTATTGTGTTATTGTCAATTTCCCCTTTCATACTTGTTAGCATTTGTCTTACATATTGCGGTGCTCCTATGTTGGGTGCATATATATTTATAATTGTTATATCTTCTTCTTGGATTGATCCTTTGATCATTATGTAGTGGCCTTCTTTGTCTCTTTTCACAGCCTTTGCTTTAAAGTCTATTTTATCAGCTATGAGTATTGCCACTCCTGCTTTCTTTTGGTCTCTATTTGCATGATATATCTTTTTCCAGCCTTTCACTTTCAGTCTGTTTATGTCCCTTGTTTTGAGGTGGGTTTCTTGTAGACAGCATATACAAGGGTCTTGTTTTTGTATCCATTCAGCCAGTCTTTGTCTTTTGGTTGGGGCATTCAACCCATTTACGTTTAAGGTAATTATTGAGAAGTATGATCCCGTTGCCATTTACTTTATTGTTTTGGGTTCGGGTTTATACACCCTTTTTGTTTCCTGTCTAGAGAATATCCTTTAGCATTTGTTGGAGAGCTGGTTTGGTGGTGCTGAATTCTCTCAGCTTTTGCTTGTCTGTAAAGCTTCTGATTTCTCCTTCGTATTTGAAAGAGATCCTTGCTGGGTACAGTAATCTGGGCTGTAGGTTTTTTTCGTTCAACACTTTAAGTATGTCTTGCCATTCCCTCCTGGCCTGAAGAGTTTCTATTGAAAGATCAGCTGTTATCCTTATGGGAATCCCCTTGTGTGTTATTTGTTGTTTTCCCCTTGCTGCTTTTAATAGTTGTTCTTTGTGTTTGATCTTTGTTAATTTGATTAATATGTGTCTTGGCGTGTTTCGCCTTGGGTTTATCCTATTTGGAACTCTCTGGGTTTCTTGGACTTGGTTGGCTATTTCCTTCCCCATTTTAGGGAAGTTTTCAACTATTATCTCCTCAAGGATTTTCTCATGGTCTTTCTTTTTGTCTTCTTCTTCTGGGACTCCTATAATTCGAATGTTGGAGCGTTTCATATTGTCCTGGAGGTCTCTGAGATTGTCCTCATTTCTTTTAATTCGTTTTTCTCTATTCCTCTCTGATTCATTTATTTCTACCATTCTATCTTCTATTTCACTAATCCTATCTTCTGCCTCCGTTATTCTACTATTTGTTGCCTCCAGAGTGTTCCTGATCTCATTTATTGCATTATTTATTGTACAATGACTCTTTTTTATTTCTTCTAAGTCCTTGTTAAACCTTTCTTGCATCTTCTCAATCCTTGTCTCCAGGCTATTTATCTGTGATTCCATTTTTATTTCAAGATTTTGGATCATTTTCACTATCAATATTCGGAATTCTTTCTCAGGTAGATTCCCTATCTCTTCCTCTTTTGTTTGGTTTGGTGGACATTTCTCCTGTTCCTTTACCTGCTGAGTATTCCTCTGTCTCTTCATCTTGGTTATATTGCTGTGTTTGGGGTGGCCTTTCTATATTTTGGGAATTTGTGGAGTTCTCTTTATTATGGAGTTTCCTCACTGTGGGTAGGGTTGTATCTGTGGCTTGTCAAGGTTTCTTGGTGAGGGAGGCTTGTGCTGGAGTTCTGGTGGGTGGAGCTGGATTTCTTCTCTCTGGAGTGCAATGGAGTGACCAGTAATAGGTTATGAGACGTCAGTGGTTTTGGAGTAACTTTGAGCTTCCTGTATATTGAAGCTCAGGGATGTGTTCTTCTGTTGCTGGAGAATTTGCGTGGTATGTCTTCCTCTGGAACTTGTTGGCCCTTGGGTGGTGCTTGGTTTCAGTATATATATGGAGGTGTTTGATTAGCTCCTATTTATTAATGTTCCGTGGATTCAGGAGTTCTCTGATATTCTCAGGGTTTGGACTTAAGCCTCCTGCTTCTGGTTTTCAGTTTTATTTTTACAGTAGCCTCAAGACGTCTCCATCTATACAGCACCGATGATAAAACATCTAGGTTAAAGGTGAAAAGTTTCTCCACCTTGAGGGACACCCAGAGAGGTTCTCTGAGTTACATGGAGAAGAGAAGAGGGAGGGGTTAGTTAGAGGTGACTGGAATGAGATGAGGTGGGATTAAAAGAGGAGAGAGCAAGCTAGCCAGTAATCACTTCCTTATGTGCGCTCCACAGTCTGGACCGCTCAGAGGTATTCACAGGGTTATACAGGGTAGAGAAGAGGGAGGAAGTAGACAGAGGTGGCTAGGAGGATAAAAGAGGGAAATGAAAAGGAGAGAGACAGATCCAGCCAGTAACCAGTTCCTTAAGTGTTCTCCCCCATCTAGAACACACAGAGATTCACAGAGTTGGGTAGAGAAGAGAAGGGGGAGAGAAGAGACAGAGTCCTCTTGGTGGATAAAAAGCAGAGTCCAAAGGAGGAGAGAGTGGTCAAGCCAGTAATCTCACTCTCAGGTAAAACTGGGTAGTGAAATTTGGGTTTTTAAAAGTACAGAATTGACAACAAAAACCAAAAAGCAAAGATTAAAAATCTAGAGAAAAAAAAAAAAAAAAAATTTTTTTTAAGTAATAAAAAAATAAAAATCTAGAGTAGAGGTTAGATTTTCAAAAATACAATATTAAAGAAAAGAAGAAGAAAGGGGAAAAAAAAGCCACAATAAATATTAAAACAACAGTAACAACAACCTCACTAAAACTATATATGGTGTTTGCTTTAAAAAATAGGGTTTATAGAAATAAAAATTAAAGGAGAAATAGAGGCTTTAATAATTTTAAAATGTTAGGAAAAAAAAGAAGATGAAAAAGAAAAGAAGAAAATGAAACCACACAACAACATCAACAAAAAACAACAAGAAAACAAGAAAAAAAAAAGGAAAAAAAAAGAATGATTGTAAAAATAGTAAAGATATGTCTGACCCTTTCTCTGGTGTTGTGGGCTGTGTGGGGTCAGTTCCAAGGCGCTTCCTTTTTTTTATCTTCTGTTTGCTGGTCTCTTCAGTGTCTGATTTCTGTCCTGTCATGGGGCAGGGAGGCGGGGAGTGGTGGTGGTGATGGTGGACACTTTTTTTTTTTCCTCAGGCTCACTTGTTCAGTCGCACTGTGGGGAAGGAGGGATGCTGCAAACAAATAACACTATCATGTGCATGCAGTGTCTCAGCCCTGGTGGACCTGATCCTGCTCGCGGCGCACAAACCACTCAGGCTCTACGTTGCTCTGCGGGGAACCGTCTGAGGTCGGGGCTGCCTGCCCTTCCCCGATCTAAGCCACTCAGGTTCAGTGCTCAGGTAGCCTTCAGCGGCACAGATTTCGTTGGGACTGTGTTTTGTTCCCTTCCCAGGTCCGAGTAGCTCAGGTGTTTGGCGAGCACGGTAGCTGTGACTTGTCGCCTTTCCCATATGTGCTGCTCAGTTTTCTGGGTGTACCGCTGGCACCTCTTGTGAGGTGAATGGTGACTGTCCAGAACCCCCAGCAGTCTTAGCAAAGAAGCCTGCTTGCAATTTGGTAGGTAAAGTCTCTCCAGGGCTGCGATTGCCCTCTTCCAGCCCTTCTGGCTCTGGATGCTTGTTGCTGGTAGGGGATGGTCTGCAGCCGGCTAGTTCTTTTCTGCCCTTTGTTCTGTGTGCAGTCCTGGCGGTGTCTTATGTTTGAGTTTTTCGCATGGTAGCTATCCCACAGTCTGGTTTGCTAGCCCAAGTAGTTCATTCTGGTTACGTGTGGTGGGACGTTCCTGCCCGGTTCTGAAAAGTGCTGCAGCCCGCGCCTCCCACGCCTCCCTGCCCTGCCCCCACTTGGTAATGGCGGACGCAGGCATTTGTGCTGCTTTTCTACTAGGCAAGTTACTGTTGGGCTTGTAATCTGTTGGTTTAGTTATTCATTTATTTTTCCTTCCTGTTATGTTGCCCTCTGTGTTTCCAAGGCTCGCCACAGACTCGCCGGGGAGAGTGTTTCCTGGCATTTGGAAACCTCTCTTCTTAAGCTTCCCTTCCCGGGACGGGCTTCCCTTCCCGGGACGGAGCTCCCTCCCCACCTCCTTTGTCTCTTTTTTTTTTCGTCTTTTATATTTTTTTCCCCTACCTGTTTTTGAAGTCAATGCTCTGTTTTTCTGGGTGCCCGATGTCCTCTGCCAGCATTCAGAAATTGTTTTGTGGAGTTTGCTCAGCGTTGAGATGTTCTTTTCATGAATTTGTGAAGGAGAAAGTGGTCTCCCCGTCCTATTCTTCCACCATCTTAGGACCGCCTCGATCATGTGGATTTAATCTGCAGCTTGTACAGCTGGGTGGAAGGTTTTGGATCTTCTTCCTTAGCCACACTGCCCTTGTGTTTCAATTGTGGCTTCATTCCCACCTCTGCATGTGGGTTGTCCACTGAGGTTTGCTCCTGAGGCTGCCCTGGAGGACTTGGGTCTGCCCCTGTGAGGGCCAGATGAGGAGGTGGTCCAGTTGCTTGGGTAACAAGGGTTCTGGCAGCACCAGGTACTCAGGGGAGTCAGCAGCTAGGGCAGCAGGAAATATAGTGCTCTAGAAGGGTATGGAAACCAGTATTGGCCAATACAGTCCAGAATTCTTGCCTGAAGAGCCCCCCTGACTGAGAAACCTGGCAGGCCACAGGCCACAAACAGTTAGACATGACCAAAGTGACCCTGTGTGCATAGACACAAGACTTTTTTTTATTGCCTATGGCAGCTCTGAACCAGTGAGAGTTGAGCGTGAAAGTGGTGTAGCTGTTTGGCTTGCAGGGACCCTGACAGTGCCAAGTGTGCAGGGACACAGACTGCTTCCACCACAGAAGTTACGGTCCTATCAGAGTCTTTTTTTTTAGCCTCTTGTAGCTGGCGATCAGAAGGCCTCTTTGGCCAGCCTTTCTCTGTAGCTCCACCCATGCAGGCACTTAGAGGGCTCTCTTGTCTGGGGTTATTCTCTGTTGTTCCATGCGTCAGGCAAATGGAGGGGCTTGCCTGGCTGGGGTCCTACTCTTTAGTATGGGGCATCAGTCACTTAAAGGAGCACCCTGGGTTGGGGTCCTACTCTGCAGTTCAGTGCATCAGGTGTTTGATGGGCCAGCCTCTCTGTTGCTCAGCTGCCAGTGCTGGCCTGGGGGGAGAGAGAGGTTATGGTGATGATTCCACCCATTATGCATAAATCAGCAGTATTGCCTTGTTTCTGTGGCTGCCTGGCTTTCCTCCATAGGCATTTCCCACCACAACTCCTCCCCCACATCCCCTTGATCTGTCTCTCCAGTCAACAACAGCCCTCATCCTGGGATTGCTCCACAATTCCTTAACTCCAGCTCCTAGCTGCTGTGTCTTCTAGAGGACCTGCATCCCTGTCCAGGGTATGTATGGCTGTGGCAAAGATCCTTTGATTCTCATTCCATTTACGTTACCACAGATCAGCTGTTTCCCTCTCAGCCTTAGATGTTTCTCCTCTGACTCAGACAATTGCCCCGATGTGGGGATGACCCCTGCCTCAGTTCCCTCACCTGCTGAGAGCAAGTCCAGTCCTACTAACACTTCTGTTTCCCCCCCTAGTTCCTTCATCATACCGACTTTTGCGTGGTTCTATACATTCTTTTCCACTGGTCAGGTACTCCTGTCCTCTCGCAGCTGGTGTTTTGCATGCACTTCTGTGTCTGAAGATGCATTCCTGATGTATCTGTGGAGAAAGATGTACTCCACATCCACCTACTCCTCTGCCATCTTGTTCTCACCATTGTCTTTTTGTATTCTTTTCCATTATTGTTTATTCTAGGAGACTTGTTATAGTTCCCTGTACTAAACAAGTAGGACCTTGTTGTCTATTCATTCTAATGCAACAGTTTGCATTTATTAAACCCCCAAATCCCCAATCCAGGCCTCTCCCTCTTCCACCTCCCCTTGGCAATCATATCTGATCTCTATACGTGGGATCTGTTTCTGTTTCACAAATAGGTTCATTTGTGCCATATTTTAGGTTCCACATATATGTGATATCATATGATATTTGTCTTTTTATGAATTATTTCACATAGTATGATCACTTCCATGTTGGTTCAATGGCATTATTTCATCATTTTTTATGACTGAGTAGTATCCTGTTGTACATATATACCACATCTTTTTTTTTTAATTAACAAGTTTATTTATAATATTGTGTTAGTTTTAAGTGTAGAGCAAAGTAAATCAGTAACACATATACATATACCCACTCTTTTTTAGGTTATTTTCCCATTTGTGCCATTACTGATGATTGGGTAGAGTTCCCTGTACTATACAGTAGGTCCTTATTAATTATCTGTTTTATATGCAGTAGTGTGAATCAGTTCAGTTCAGTCACTCAGTTGTGTCCGACTCTTTGCCACCCCATGAATTGCAGCACGCCAGGCCTCCCTGTCCATCACCAACTCCTGGAGATCACTCAGACTCATGT
>SJYX01018292.1:64044-103866 GCA_006410675.1 Oreotragus oreotragus | reverse complement strand
GAAACTAGAACACTTTCTAACACCATACACAATAATAAACTCAAAATGGATTAAAGATCTAAATGTAAGACCAAAAAATATTATTTTAGTACATTGTGGGAAATCAAATTTAAATCTGTATTAGAGACCATTAGCTTAAGAGTCGGGCACGACTGAGCAACTTCACTTTCACTTTTCACTTTCATGCATTGGAGAAGGAAATGGCAACCATCTTCAGTATTTTTGCCTGGAGAATCCCAGGGACAGAGGAGCCTAGTGTGCTGCCATCTATGGGGTCACACAGAGTCGGACATGACTGAAGTGACTTAGCAGCAGCAGCAGCCGCCGCTTAATAGCTTAATATGAATTATAAAATAAATTTGAATGCAATAATGCAGGAATAATTTGACATAAGACACAAACTAGAAGGTTCCAGGGAAAAGTAAATACATTCTTTGGGATTTACTTTTTTTCTTAGCTGGGGTGATTTTTGATGCTGTCAAAAGGCCTGAACTACCTGTTTTGTATGACTTGCTAGATGATAATGATGGCACAGGTAGATTTCTTTTTATAATAGTCAACAAAATTCCAGGTGAACAATGTCCAACCCCCATCCTCAATAATATCAAGTATAGTATGGTATGTTCCATTCAATAATTCAGGCTCAATAATGGGTTTTATGCCATGTACTTCTACATATGTCATTTACCATTGTCTAAAAAGTGAGCTAGACCAAAAATGGTTTTGAACACTCTCTTCAAAACCACCTCTTATTAGATACCCATAAAGTAGAAAAAATTGCTTTGACATGGTACTCTAGTACTATTGATACAATAGTAATGATGCATTGATATTTTATATATTTTATAGG
This sequence comes from Oreotragus oreotragus, assembly GCA_006410675.1. Taxonomy (NCBI): domain Eukaryota; kingdom Metazoa; phylum Chordata; class Mammalia; order Artiodactyla; family Bovidae; genus Oreotragus; species Oreotragus oreotragus. The sequence continues at coordinate 103,016 of SJYX01018292.1, read as the reverse complement.
GCTCATATGTGTAAAACTTTGGGTTACATATCACAGCTTTTAAAATGTTGTGGCACTTACTTTTTACACCAGCCTAGAAGCTGGAAAGGGAAGTGCAAGTCCAGAATGTAGCTGCATATCTGCCATTCACAACAGACTCAATGTTTTTCTTATTATTTACATGAGCACAGACATGATGGTATGCATTCTCACAGGAAGTATATAAGCTACAACTCAAAAATGTGGATCACCACCTCAATGACCAAAAACTAAAAATACATTGAAATCTTTTCATTTTACTTGAATTCACCTAAAAAATGTAAACATTTAAGTGTCAGGAGAATTGAAAGTAATATTGCCTCTTCAGGATTTCTGTAGTAGTTCCTGACTCCAGAAGTCATTTGGGGGACTTAATTACTAGAATCACTGTTTGTAGATTTGTTTCAATGTGTTATTTATCATCTCAAATAGAAAATAAGAATTTTCATGGACTGAACATTTGATTCTTTCCAAAATTCATGTTTTGAAGCTAAGCCCAATGTGATGATATTTAGATCTGGAGCTCAAGGGCAGCAGAACATTATACCTAATATGTGCCTTGTTTGCATATTGTTGATTTCCAGCCATAGGCACTTGAAAAACAGCAAGTGCAAGGAGAAGCTTTTCTTGAACTCCCCTTAAGTGCCTAAAGACCCATCTTCTGAAAGGAATTAAATTATAAGAAATCCTCTCCCTGGCCATTAACCAGAAGGCTGAAGGTCAACACCACACCCTGACAGGTTTTGCCACAAATTATAATACCTCCCAGACATTCTTGCAAGGGCCTAGTCATCTTTCCTGAAAACTATTTACACTCTCCTCTCTCCCCTTTCCCTGTTATTGATGATATTTAATTCTGAATTCTAGGACATCTTGGGGAGTAACTCATTTCTCTCCCGTGTTTACATGGGACATACATGTAATAACTTAGTTTAAATTTTCTATTTAAGTCTATTGTTTAAAATTTGGACACTTTTATCCATGGAAGTAACGATAAGATTCTGGGACAGAAGGTAGCAAACCTATTCAGATTAGGGTGCAGCCTACCATGGCAGTGATGAAATCAGATTTGCAGGAGTGAGGACTCAGAAATGAGTTTTCTGAATTCTGGAGAAGGGATCCAGGGAGGTGGGAGGGTTGCATTCTGACTGGGTTGTGGGCAGGATCTCTGTTATGAGGTAGAAATGTGAATCTAAAGAAGCCACATTTGAGATGTGTAGAGTGGTCTTCAGTCCTGTGAGCTTCCTAAAAGCGGATCATTGTTGAGTCAAGTACAGGCTTTGTTAACTGGAGATTAGTCTCTATTTACTAGAAAGCTAACATTTTTGTAGTGTAAGAACAAAGGACTTTGGAGACTGACAGCTTAGGGTTTGGAATTTAGAATTGTCTTTTACTAACTTTCTTGTCATTAACAAGCAAGTCACTGAAATTCTTCAAGTTTCAATTGCCTTATCACTCCATGTGGGTAAATACTGCATTTGCCAAATCACTGCTATAGTTGGATCATGCTTGTAAAGCACCTGACATCTGTCTGGTATCTATTAGGTAATCTTCACATTACTATATTACACTTATATATTATGCATTTATACTTGTATTTCTGCTCTAAAACAATTTTTTTAAATACATATCTTATGTACATTGAATAAAATTTGATTTGCTAGTTTCTCTAAAGAGATAGTAGTTTTCACACTAAAAAAAAACAAAAAAACACTACTAGCCACACCTGGTCCTGGCCAACTATTTTAAAAACAAGTTCTGTGGAAATTGATTCAATATCTAGAAATCTACAACAAAACAGAAAAAAAGAAAACCACTTCTTTACAGTCAATCAGAAGTGCCCATTTTATATAGGAAACCACTATGCAGTATATTTACCCAATAATCAAAGATAACCATCTTCTTTTCTTTAGTTCTAGACAAGTAGGGTTCTTATCTAAACCTTATTCTAGTGGTAAAATTTTTTTGGGGGGGGGTGTCATGTGGCTTGTGGGATCTTAGTTCCCTGACAGGGTTTGAACCTGCAACCCATGCAGTGGGAGTACAGAGTTTTAGCTACTGGACCTTCAGAGAAGTCCCTCTAGTGGTATATTTAGCAATAATATTGTTCCAGAGGTAGAGTTGGCAACAGCAGAAATCTAGGGCAGAGACTATAAAGGAACTAAGGCAGATATGGCAGAATAAGCCAGAAGGTATATATCAGGGAGATACTTAGGACATGAACTGCCAGACACTGGCATCCAGGAGTTTTACTGGCACCACAAGTTGCATGGACATGAGTTTGGACTTACTATACCATAATTGTCCACTAGAACACAGGCACCCTGATAATCAAAAGTCTTGATTTATATTGCTAAATGACTTCCCTGGTATAACTATTGCCATCAATTGCAAGCTATAACAGGCTTAACAATAAGTTGGCAAAATTCCTGATGTTTTGAAAGTTGCTCATATGGTCCAGACCAAGAAAACTCTGGCACATCACTAACTTGAATTCAAGGTCAAGCAATCCAACTTTCAGTTCACTTAAATTTTATTTCTTTTATCCTTCCTTCTTTGAACCTGTGGACTATTTGCTCCTCACCATTTTTTGTAAGAATGAGTAGGAGCTAGTCATAGGAGTTTATGAACATGGAGAAAACAGGCACAGAAATACAGGACATACACTGGAGTATATACTGCAGTATACACTGGACTGTACACTGGCCTGTACACTAGATGCACACTGATATATACTACACTATACACTGAACTGTATATTGGAATGTGCACTGGATTGTACACAGGATGTACACTGGACAGTACTGTGGACTGTACACTGGGATGTGCACTTGTACTGTACACCAGACTGTATGCTGGAATGTGTATGGGACTGTACACTGGACTGCACACTGCACTGTACAGTAGGATGTACACTTGTACTGTACACCAGACTGTATGCTGGAATGTGCATGGGACTGTACACTGGACAATACCCTGGACTACACACTGCACTGTACACTAGGATGTACACTTGTACTGTACACCAGACTGTATGCTGGAATGTGCATACACTGGACAATACCCTGGACTGCACACTGCACTGTACACAAGATGTGCACCAGATGTGGCCCAGATGTGCCCAAATATATTCCAGATGTGCATCCAAGTGTAACACATATGTGTTCCATATATGTTGCAGATGTATCTTGATGTATTCCAGATGTGGTCCAGATATAACCCAAATAAGCACCTGATTTTCAGATGGACTCCATATGTATTTCAAATGTGTTCCAGATGTGTCTAGATTTGTTCCTGATGTGCGCTTGGGCTATACATTGTACACTGGACTGTACATGATGTACACTGTGATGTATACTATACACTGGGATGAACACTGGACTGTGTATAATGTACATTGGGATGTACACTGTACTGTACATAATGTACACTTGGTTGTACACTGGACTGTACACAATGTACATTGGGATGTACACTGGGATGTATTCTATGAACTGTATTGTACACTGAACTGTACATATGAATGTACACTAAAATGTGAAGAAACTAAAGGACCAGCATGATGCTTTCTGGTACATCATAGACACACATCCTTTGAACATATATGTACAAAATGCTAAGCTCTAATGATCTCAGGATTTGCTTCTGATTTTTCCTTGAGGTTCAGGTAAAAACAATCAGTCCAGTTTCATTTTTAAGATGCCATAAATGTTTAAAGGTCAACTTGCTTATATTTTATTACAACCAAAACGTGATTGACTCTAGATAGCTCAAAAAGCAAAAACAAAAATCCCCCAACTGAACTTGGTATAAATGTATATTTTTCTACCTATAACTAATATTTTTCCTAAGGAGAAAATTTGGAGATAAACATTTGTAAAGAAGTTCTTATAAAAGAATTCATGTATGCATGTTCAGTTGCTCAGTCGTGTCCAATTCTGTGAGACCCTAAAGACTGTGGCTGGCCAAGCTCCTCTGTCCGTGGAATTCTCCAAGCAAGAATACTGGAGTTAGTTGCCATTTTCTCATCCAGGGGATCTTCCCTTCCCAGGGATTGAACACATGCCTCCTGTAAATCCTGCCATGCAGCCAGATTCTTCACCATTGAGCCACCAGTGAAGCCCAATAATAGAGTTCAGGGACCATTAAACAACAACAACAACAAAATACTAAACCTCTTTCTATTCTTTTTACTCATTTGTGATTTATTTAAAAAAAATATTTCTTGGGATCTAATTGAAGGAGTAAATTCCATTAAAAAATCATTCCACTTACTTTTTTATGAGGGTGGAAGGAGGTCATCTAGATTTCAAAGTATGATCTTCAGGTACAAAGTTTTGTTAATTTTATTTCTTAGATTCATGGGGTCACAAAGAGTCGGACATGACTGAATGACTGAACTCAACTGAGAGGAAAAAAAGCCCTAAATTCAGACTGTAGGACTTATCATATCATTTTCCTAATGGCCAGTTCTTAACTCTTCACAACTCAGTTTCCCAAGCTCTAAAAAGGTATTTTCCATCTTTTTAGGCAGAACATAAAGATTGAGATTGCAAAGTATTTTAAGCATGAAATGTTGTATGAATTAACAGGATAAATAAAAATAATAGCCTGTTAGAAGTACACAGGCAGCCATGGTAAGGTAAGTAGGAAAAGAAATCACAATGCTTGGTATGATATTGGAAATCACTACTAGAACAGAAGTTTGTTCATACTGGGAGAAACATTGCATCATGTGTAGTTCAATACCAGGTCATTTTCAATTGTTTTAATTGCCATGAGCCACTGATCTTTAGAGCTGTTCCTGACAAGCTCCTGCATGGTCTTAATGACCATGAAATGGTGCCAAAGATCAGCCTTATCCCCTACTGAACATTAAATGGTATCAACCCCTTTCACTGGGTCCATCACTCAAAAGACTCAAAGAAATTAAGTTCCCATTGTTGCCTCTGGGATTCAGGTTTCCACCAATTTGTGATGATACTATATTAGCAGATGACTTACAAGTCCCTGTATAGGGGGGAAAAGTTCATGGAGGAATTGTATCTAGTCTTAAGTAACAGGGACTAAAAATTGCACATTTCACTTCTGATCATTGGCCAGAATTAGATTTATGGAGAATGGAAAGTATAGGAGAGCACAGGAAATAGTTAATGATTCCACTGTCTCTGCCATAGTAGTTCTTCTTAAGAAACGTTTCAACTTTGTGTAGATTTTGTTTACTAATATACATGAGGGTACTAAAAATCCAAATATACCAAAAGCTATGAACTATTAAAGCAACTATATGTAATACATCCCTGGGTCAGGAAGATCCCCTGGAGTAGGAAAGGGCAACCAGATCCAGTATTCTTGCCAAGAAAATCCCATGGACAGAGGAGCCTGGCAAGCTACAGTCCATGGAGCCACAGAGAGTCAGACACAACTGAACAACTGAGCATACAGAACACATGTAATTAAAGAAAAACATTTTTATGTCAGATTAACATTCTTAGGTATAACATAAACTGGAAATTGTCAAGTCGAGTATAAATTTGTGTTTCATGAAAATGTTTATATAAAAGACAATCACAGATGAAAAGTTATGCCATGTTCATAGATTGGAATAATTAAGATTGTTAAAATATCCATACTATCTAAAAGCAGAGACATTATTTTGCCAACAAAGGTCTGTCTAGCCAAAGCTATGGTTTTTCCAGTAGTCATGTATGGATGTGAGAGTTGGACTCTAAAGAAAGCTGAGCACTGAAGAATTGATGCCTTTGAATTGTGGTGTTGGAGAAGACTCTTGAGAGTCCCTTGGACTGCAAGGAGATCCAACCAGTTCACCCTAAAGGAAATTAGTCCTGAATATTCATTGGAAGGACTGATGCTGAAGCTGAAACTCCAATACTTAGGCCACCTGATGTGAAGATCTGACTCATTTGAAAAGATCCAGATGCTGGGAAAGATTAAAGGCAGGAGGAGAAGGGGACGACAGAGGATGAGATGAGTCAGGATGGCATCACTGACTCAATGGACATGAGTTCTAGTAAACTCTGGGAGTTGGTGATGGACAGGGAGGTCTGTCGTGCTTCAGTCCATGGGATTGCAAAGAGTTGGACATGACTGAGCAACTGAACTGAACCGAAAGCCATTTATAGAATCAATGCAATCCTTATCAAGATTCCAATGGCATTTTTAACAAAAATATGACAAAACAATCCTGAAATTTATATGTACTCTCAAGAGAACCAGAATCGCTAAATCAATCTTGAGAAAGAAAGCAAAGCTAGAGGAATCATACTTCCTGATTTCAAGCTGTAGTGTAAGCCCATGGGAATGAAATAATATGGCATTTTTTCTCATGTTAGAGGAAAGGCGAGAGTAATGCTAGCTGTGGGTTTGTCATGCATATGACCACCATTATGTTGAAATACATTCTCTCTATTCCCACTCTATGGAGAATTTTTTTTTAATCATAAATGGTAGTTGAATTATATTGAAAGCTTTTTCTGCATCTATTGAGATGATACATTTGTTAATGTGCTGTATCTTATTGATTTATTTGTAGATGTTGAACATTACTTGCATCTTTGGGATAAATCCAGCAGATTATAGTGTATAATCCTTTTATATATTATTGAATTTTGTTAATATTTTGTTGAGGATTTTTACATCTACATCCATCAGTGATGGTGTATAACTTCCTTTTTTTGATGGTATCTTTTTCTGGTTTTGATATCAATCTCACTATTCTTTTTATCAACATGGTATTGGAAGCCTAATCATAGCAATCAGAGAAGCAAAAGAAGTAAAAGCAATCCAAGTTGGAAAGGAAGAAGTAAAACTTTTACTGTTTGCAGATGCTGTTATACTATACAGACAAAATCCTAAAGGTACCACCAAAAACTTACTAGAGCTCATTAATGAACTCAGCAAAGTTGTAGGATACAATGTTAATATACAGAAATCTGTTGTACTTCTATGCACTAACATGAAATATCAGAAAGAGAAATTAATATGAAAAGATATATCATGCTCTTCAATCAGAAGATAGTATAGCTAAAATGGTCACATTACCCAAAACAATCTACAAATGCAATGTAATCCTTATCAAATTACCTATTTTTTCATAGAACTAGAACGAATAATCCTAAAATTTATTTCGAATGACAAAAGACCCAGAATTGCCAAAGCAATCCTGAGGAAAAAGAACAAGGTTTGACGTATAACAGACACTACTACAAACTAAAGTAATCAAAACAGTGTGGTACTGGCATAAAGACAGACATATACACCAAAGGACATGATAGACAGCCTAGGACAGTAAACCCACACATCTATGGTCAGTTAATCTTCACTTGAGGGAAGAATATACAAATCAGAAATGACAGTCTTTTCAGCTAGTGGTGTCGGGAAAGCTGAACAGCCCCACGTAAATCAATGAAGTTAGAACACTCCCTCACAACAAACACAAAAATAAACTCAAAACGACTTAAAGACTCAAATATAAGATATGACACCATAAAACTTCTAGATGAGAACATAGGCAAAACACTTTCTAATATAAATCATAGAAAGATTTAATCTGCCAAGGCAAAGATATAAAAGAAAAAATAAACAAATGGGGAACTATTCCTACTTAAAAGCTTTTGTGCAGCAAAAGGATTCATGGGAAAAAAAAGAAAGAAAGAAAGAAAAGATAATCCTCAGAATGGAAGAAAATATTTACAAAGAAAGTACCAGAAAAGGGATTAAGCTCCAACATGTATAAACAGCTCAACTTCAAAAAATCAACTCAATCAAAAAAAGGGCAGATCTAAATAGACATTTCTTCAGATAAGACTTACAGATGGCTAAAAAGCACCTGGAAAGATGCTCAACCTCACTAATCATTGGAGAAATGCAAATCAAAACTACAATGTGGTAGCACTTCACACCTAGTCAAAATGGTCATCATCAAAAAAATCTACAAACAATAAGTGCTGGAGATGCTAAGGAGAAAAGGGAATCTTCCTATACGACTGGTGGGACTGTAAATTGGTACAGTCACTATAAAGAACAATACAGAAATTCCTTTAAAAATTAAAAGTAGAGCTGTCACATGATCCAGCAGTCCCACTCCTGGGCACACACCTGGAGAAAGCCGTACTTTGAAAAGAGACATGAGCCACAGTGTTCACTGAAGCACCATTTACAACAGCCAGGAAGTGGAAGCACCTAAATATCTGTGAACAGAGGAATCAATGAAGATGTGGTGTATGTGCATATACACATACATATATATACACATACATATATACACATACATATATATATACACATACATATATATATACACACACATATATATACACATAAATATATATATATATAATATTACTTAGCCATAAAAAGTAGAAAATAATGCCATCTGCAGCAATATGAATGGACCTAAGATTCTCATACTGAGTGAAGTAAGGGAAATAAAGAATTACCACAGGATACTGCTTATATGTGGAACCTAAAAACTGGTGCCAATGAGCTTATCTACAAAAAAGACATGCAGTCAAAAGTGTAGAACACAAATATATGGATACCAGAGAGTAAGAGGCAAGGGGTAAGGATAATTTGGGAGATTGAGATCTACATATACACACTACTATATATAAAATAGATAACTAATAAGGACCTTCTGTATAGTACAGGGAACTCTACTCAATGCTCTGTAAAGGCCTATATGGGAAAGGAATCGAAAAAATAGTGGATATGTATATGTATAACTGATTCACTTTGCTGTACCCCTGAAACTAACACAATACTGTAAATCAACTATACTTGAATAAATTTTTATTAAAAAGCAGAGACATTACTTTGCCGACAAAGGTCCATATAGTCAAAGCTATGGCTTTTCCAGTAGTCATGTATGGATGTGAGAGTTGGACTACAAAGAAAGCTGAGTACCAAAGAAATTGATGCTTTTGAACTGTGGTGTTGGAGTAGACTCTTGAGAGTCCCTTGGACTGCAAGGAGATCAAATCAGTCAATCCTAAAGGTAACCAGTCCTGAATATTCATTGGAAGGACTTATGTTGAAGTTAAAGCTTCAATACTTTGGCCACCTGATGCGAAGAAGTGACTCATTAGAAAGGACCGTGATGCTGGGAAAGATGGAAGGCAGGAGGAAAAGGGGACAACACAGGATGATACGGCTGGATAGTATCATTGACTCAATGGTTATGAGTTTGAATAAGTTTCAGGAGTTGGTGATGGACAGGGAAGCCTGGAGTGCTGCAGTCTATGGGTTCACAAAGAATTGGACATAACTGAGAGACAGAACTGAACTGAAAAAAGCAAAAAATAAACAAAAAGACTTTCAAAGATCCTTTTTTTTCTTTTTCCTTTACTGCGACTAGTTCAAATACAAACCAGTTCAACTGCCCTTTTCTAATTGTCTTGGGAATTTATATCTGTAACTGATCAGCAAATTAACTGCAATTATCAATTACGTTTGTCTCTTTTTTTCTTATCTTTCTTTAGACTGATGAACAGTAAAGAGCCAGAAATAACAGGCAGAATCTCTAGAAGTAGTATGTGAGGAAAAAAAGGAACAGTAAGCATAAACATGCAAGTGTATTGGCGGTTTTGGAGTTAAAAGTTGCATTTGAAATGCAACAGGAAAGGGGATTATGGAAAACAGAGAGTTCAGGAAGAGAAGTTTCAATAAGGAAAAAAATAGGGATGAGCTAGAATTTTTAGACAATGCCACTCTTATACCCCAGGAGAAGAGCTCCCATTCTTTTTGATGGTCCTTATTCTTTGGAATGCCTGCTTCAAAACTTTCTACCTCATGCTCTAGAGTCTGAAAAGCTGGGCTGATGGCACCTGAAGCACACCATGCCTAGTCTGGATAGAATATCTTAAGCCTAGACTGAGACCTACAAGGACGTTCCTCTATTTTTTCCATCTCATGGGCTTTCTTTGCCCCATCCAACCTTAGGTCATTTAGATACCCAAGGAACTCTAGAATTACAACTAAGGGATCATCCAAGGGTCCTCTGGCCAGGTCACCATGCCCTGGTTCCAGGAAGGCAGTCTAGCAAGTGAAATGCTTTCTCTGGGTAGTTGAGTATTTCTCTAGTGGGATCACATGAGGCTATGACATTGGTGCTGACATTCTGACTTGGAATCACTATCATTCATCAAAGGAGTTCATGACTCTGAACTACCAGCATAGAACCTTGGGCTTAAACCTCATGTGAGTCCATGCACTGGGTTTGCCCATGCAGTTCAAGAACAATATACCTTGGGTCTATAGTATCCACTGGTTTTAGAGGTGGTAATAGGCACACTTCACCCTGTGTTCCCCTCCAACCCCACACTAGCACTCATCCTTCATCAGGCTTTACATATTGTGCTGTTCAGTCTTCCAAGAGCTGTCTCTATTTCTTTTGATGATTTTCCAGGCCGTTGTTTCATAAATTCAGTGGAACTTTGGATTATCACTATCTTCTCTTCCAATTTGTGTGGTGACTTTGTGCTCTCCTGGGTTATTCTAAACGCATGCCAGATAAGGGAAGGACATTCCTTGTGTGACTGGGAGTACTCTTCTCACTCTATCCAAACACCCTTTACCTTTATACCCAGCTGGTGGTGGTATATGAGAACAGATCACATTTTAAGGATAAAGTAATCACAGGCTCAAGATTCTATGATTGAAAGATATTATTCTACTTGATATTTGGTCATCTTCAAAATGGCACTGTGACATCCACGGGCCAGTATGATGGGTGATGCAATGTTATAAGTAATGATATAGCCAGAACTAAACACATTGTATTAGGGAACTATGGTAGCCAGATCTATATTGTTTCAATACAAACAGGTTCTGAAAAGTATGACATCATGAGTAATAACAGTGTTGCTGCCTTTTCCTCATGGTCGTAGATATGAAATTAGCCAGCAGTGACATACTGAAAAGGAAAGAACATGAAGAGATGGCTCCTTTATCGGAGCATAGAGGAACTACATTTGGACACTACAGAGAATATTCATCTGCACTGATTGAATGAAAAATACCTAATACCTCTTCTCTACCATTACCCAAAATCTTCACCAATATATCACTAAGCCTCAAATAGGCCCATAATTTGGTGCACAAGGTATTGTTTCTTTTAACAATAGTATATTTTTTCATTAAAATTATTTGATATGGTTTTTCTCTCCTTTGTTTTCATAATCATGATTTTTAATGTTTTACAATAAACTAAATGCAGCTGCATCAAGTTTAATGATGCAGTTGTTGCACACTGAGACTGTGTCCTTTATTTTTTCCTAAACACTAATGTTAAGCAATGCTGTGATGTACATCTGAGATATAAACTTTTTTCCATATTTTACATTTTTTCTTTAGGATATAAACTCTGTAGTAGTTTAACATAACAAGTGTTTTTAATTGGTGTATTTTGAGGGGATGTTTCTCATATTTCCTGACTTTTACACAAAGTATTACACAGAGTGTATTATACACAGCATGTGTATATATGTGAGTGTGTATATATATATATATCAGTAAATTAATTCTGAACCCCATTTCCACATCATATGGCAGACCAGGTTTCTCTGTAAAGTTGATGTGAATTGCTAAAGGCTGATTGTTTAAAGAGGCCCTTAGCCTTGTTCTTCCGTGCATGCTGTATCACTTATGTACCATACCAAGGAAGATATGAAAGTAAACCCCTTTTCCAGGGCCTTAAGAATCCACTCTTATGTCTTGGCATATTCAAATAGTCATGCTCTTAGGATCTCACCTTCCTAATTATTCATGTGGAATTACTGAGAAAAAAAAAAAAAAAAAAACCAGAAAGGAGGGATGGAGGGAGTGAGAAATTTGTTATTATGAAGCCAGCACAATAGTTTCCTTATTTCCTCACTGGAGACAAATTGATGATTTGGATTCTGCAAACTATGGGACTTTTGTGTTGCTCTTTTTTACTTTAAAATAGGCTACACCTTACTGAAGTATTTGCATGTGTATGTGTGCATGTGTGTATGTGGTGTGTTTTCTCTGTAAGACTCCCATAGTGAGATCAAAACCCATGTGCCCAACCATTTAAGTGATTTCTTTAATAATACAGGGGAAATAATTCCTGAATTAGGATATTCTTAGTGCATTGTTCCTCTGTGTACATTATAAATGTAAAGCAGGCACCAGTCCTGTCTCTCCACAGGGAGGATTTATGACATGGTACTATTATAAACCCAAGGATTTTTATAGTGTTTCATTTTATGGTCTGTTCTGCCTAAAATGACCTAAGGTATAATTTTCTTCCCACTGATAGATGCCATCTACAAAGTGCCACTGCTATTGAAGGGCTGGGCTGAATCAGTGAGGAAATAATTCTCACCTTTATGTCTTTTGCTTCTAAGCCCAGGTGGTAATGAAAGGGTGGTACATCAGTAAAAGGTTATTCATTAAGTGCCCTTAAGCGTGTTTGTAAGTACAGGGAACCAGAAAGACTCATTCTAAAAACACTTCTGACCGCAACTTTTGGTCCTTTGAAGCAATTACCAGAGGTGGTCTCCGTGAATGCTTCCAGAACAAGTAAATTGTCTAAGAAAAAAAAAAAAAGTGAATTTCTAAGTAGCTTTTATAGCAGGTGTGGGTTCTGAAACCATTAAGCACATCCTCACACATGAGGCCAAGTGCCTGCTTATCTCTTCCAAATACACTGCATCTATATTTCACCTTGGCAATACATATTTAAAAATCTCCAGGGAAAATACACATGAATTTGGAAGATTTGACTTGTATCTGCATACAAACAAAATAAACCACTCATGATACAGTGTATGTCAATTCAGTCAGTATACTTGAGTTTCAATTCAACAATACAATGCTAACTCAAGTCTTTAATTGGGCCAGTCATTATCAGATGAATCAGAGCAATACATTTCATGTACAAAACCATAGGCAAACATAATATTAATTGCAAGTTAGTCCATCCCACCAGTAAACTAAAGCCAACTCAATTCTTCCCACTTCCCTGTTGTTCAATTACACCTTCATCTGTTTGACTTTATATGAAAGGAATACACTTCCTATCTCACAGATAATACAAATATTAATTGAGATACATGTCTGAAAGGTTGAGGGCACCCAGCAAATGTTAATTCTCTTACCTGTATTCCTTAATAAAAAAAGAAAGAAAGAAAATTATTGTTAAGTACTGTACTTTTACAGTAGAGATGGTGATTTTTTTTTTTTTTTTGATGTGCAACAATGTCCTACTTTTCTTTCTTCTCATTATTCCTTTGTGTCTTGGAAATAAGAAACTTGATTAAAATACCTGGGCATATTTCAAACTAAAATATCCAGGGCATATTTCACTAAAGTAAAATACTTGTGTTTTTAAGTATTGCCCTTGAATTGTATATGGAAGTGTCATGTGACACTATTGGAAATTATCTTTGAAAAAGACCAGAAACCTTCATTCTCTTTCCTCATCCTCTTGCTTGAAGCTTTGATAAAATGGCTGGTGCTCTAGCCACTATTTTGGATCATGAGAATGAGTTGCAGATCAGTGGATCACAAGAGTCGATGACAACTCTGTGGAGATGCCATACAAGCCCAGTATTGCTTAATTACAATCCTATTTTATATAATAAAAAAATAAAAATTTATCTTACCAATTAGGTGATAAAGAAATATCTGTCTTTCCTAAGTCACTCATTTTATTATTTTTGTTATTCCAATATATGCAAATTTAATCCTAATGATTACCATACATATTTCCAAATTATCTTTCCTCGGCATGACTAATACATAATGGAACCTGGGAAACACCCAATAATAAATTTTAGAGGAAAAAGAATTCTTAACTGTTAGTGAATTTTGACACTGTTTTTAAAATCAAAATAATTAAATCTGTTAAATGTAAAAAGATAAGTTTTTAATGAAAATGGCCTTTTCATCACTTTGAAATTATACTACATGTATTTTTATAAAATATAGTACATGGATTTTTTTTAAACTGGATTTCTGTATTTTCTTTTTTTCTTAGTTGGTATTCGGGTAGTATAAAATATATATAAATAACTAAAAGAGACAGATGGATAGAAATCTCTTTTTATAATGAAGACCGGTCTTAATCTTGTTTCAATAGTCAAAAAAGTTCGGGTCTACATCCCTGTTCTTTGACATAATTCAAATCAAATCAATAAAACCAAAAACCAAATCCCCCCGAAGAAAACAGTTAAATCTATGAGTCATCATAAATCTCTTATCTTTCTCTTGCAATTTGTCTATGTAAGAAGTACAATTCAAACTGAGTATAAAGACTCTTAATCAAGAGGAACAAACGATACTCTCGGACTTCAACCGATCTTCCCAATGGGAAAGAACTTATCCGGAAAGTTACTCGATTAAAACGGTTCTGATAACGAATAAATTTTACGACAGGTATTGTTCACGTTCAGTTTTCGAGAATAAACCTTCGGGTATGGTCAACCTCTCTAATTTTATAAGTGGGTGATTAGTGTGACTTAAGTTGGAAGTGGAGTTGAGGTTCATAATACGACCAAGGAAAGGAAACAAGTGGTCTTTTCGAAAGTGAAATGATTATCCTTTAGTATTCCAGGTATAATATAAATCATTTTTACAAAATTTTAAAGACTGTGTGTCAAATTATGAAAAAGTTGAATAGTCACTACTATTTAGAAAGGGATGTTAATACGGTAAAACTACAGTCAGTGTAGTGTGGAAACTTTGATTGTGGGAAAAATTTTCCCTCATACTTCATCTTGTTGACTCCTATTCATATTTTGAGTCTAATTTAAATGTAAAATTCTCAGGGAACCCTTTCCCAATCTAATAATTGAATTTTCCTCCATTAGACACTTCCATTGTACCTCATGGTTTCCCTTGGTATAACTCATCATAAGTTTAATGAAATCATTGCTTATTAATTTATCTAGTGTGTATCTTCCCAGTAGAATGTGGTTTGCATTAGTCATGGACCAAGTAAACTCTGTTTACTATAGTATCCTGAGTATAGTAATTTACTGAGCAGAGTATCTGGCATTTTAGAAAGTCTACCATAAATATTTACTCAATGGCTAATTGAATTAATATGTATCTATAAGTTTAAAATAGTAAGGAGATTTAAAAGTGGACTCAAGCTATCTTTCATGAAACAACAAAATTCAAACAAGTAAATTTTAAATATTTAAGTGGCTTACTTGGGTGATTCATTCAATGATTGCCCTGCTTATTAATAACAAAATCTATTTATCTAATTAAATTCAATTAGTTCTTAGCCTGATAGCATATGCAATTCTTTTCTCAAGGTTTCTTTTTCACAAACCTTTTATCACTTTCTGGAACTATATTATATTTTCCCTTATTTTCCCATACACAAGCAACTAGTGGTAGGACAAAATTATTCTCCCTTTTTTCCTCAACAAAAATATCATGTCTTTATACCTTTTCTTGCCAGCAACACAAATCCTACTTGCTTTATATACTGTAATGCTTCCTTTGTAATTTTCACATATTACAAATTTTATCCTTTGAAAATCTCAACAAAACCAGGAAACAAGTAATTGAACTATGTTATATGAGCATTTTCTGATTGACAAACATAAGAATAAATTTCATAACCTCTAAAATAATACATTTTTCCCAGCATAATTTCTCTTTAA
Source organism: Oreotragus oreotragus (assembly GCA_006410675.1). NCBI lineage: Eukaryota > Metazoa > Chordata > Mammalia > Artiodactyla > Bovidae > Oreotragus > Oreotragus oreotragus. The sequence goes on along the minus strand of SJYX01018292.1, from coordinate 87,336 downwards.
TGTAGTACAAGATACAGGTTTAATCAACTAAATCTCTTCTTCTTTTCTCCCCACCTTGACTTGAAGTTTTACTAATTAACCTGAGGCTGAAGTCTCAAGCAAAGTTGCCAACGTCTATATTTCAAGGACATGGTAAGAGTTAACTTCAAGCTCTCTCCCAAGTATATTTTTGTTCTCTGAGCAGAATTCTGAAAACAGTATTTAATTAACCTAGCTTTCCATAACTATGTATGCAAAAAGAACCAGTTTTGGAGTTTAAAAAGAGTTTCATCTTAACCAATTTTCTCTGGTGTTTGAAGAATATTGTTTCCATACATCGTTTTAAAAATCATCTTTCTTTTCCTTTATTCATAATATCATAGGTAAAGTTTTTCTAATGAGTCAGACATGACTGGGCAACTGAACTGAACTGAACTGAAACCTGAATTTCCCATTTTACAAAAGGCAACAAAGATACCAATCACTCAAATGAAATATACACTTACACACCAGAAAATAAAACTGTCACAAGTCCTACAAGAAGATTCCAGACATGGAATCCCAAACACTTACTCAATGCAGATGATCTTTGATGGCAGACACACTCCAGAACCAGTTGACAAAATGAAATATCACTCACATTTCATACCCAGCACTCACAAATGGTCCTCAGTATCAGACACACATCAGAACCAACTGGAAAGGTGCCCAAATAGCACTTTGTGCTCACAATCAAGCCTCAACATTAGACTCATGTGTCAGAAACAGTTGGCAAAATGCCCAGATAGCACTTTCTGCTCAAAAGAGAAGTGTGCCTGGGTGCATACTGGTAGACTTACTCTGCCTTGGAGCTGTCAGCGTGCCCAGATGTGTGTTTCCATTCCAAAAAGGAAGGCATAAGTTGACAGACAGTGATGAGCAGGGGAGAAATAGGGAGGAACCCCCAAACAAACGGTTTTGGCAGCTGCAGGATTGCAGCAAAATGTGTCAGTTTGTCGCACAGAGGGCTCCCTNTAAAGGAAGGCATAAGTTGACAGACAGTGATGAGCAGGGGAGAAATAGGGAGGAACCCCCAAACAAACGGTTTTGGCAGCTGCAGGATTGCAGCAAAATGTGTCAGTTTGTCGCACAGAGGGCTCCCTGCAGCTATCTTGGTGTGTAGTCATGGCTGGCAGTTCTACTTAGGAAAACTCATGGAACAGATAGCATGAGAGTGCAGCCTCCCATTGGGTGTCAAAGAAACATGATTCAACTGCTGCCACTCAAAAGCCAATAAAGAGGCATGGTGAGTGGAAAGGAAAGTTTGCTTTATTTCAGGAGCCAGCAAATGAGGGGCAGGGTATGTAGAGGAGAGTGAGCTCCTGTCCAAAGATAGACTATCCCCATTGGCAATCATTGGTAAAGAGATTTTATAGACAGAGAGAGAGGGCTACATTCAGAAACAGTATAGTCAGCTCTGCCAGTCATCTTGAAATTAGTCATGCTGTAATCTGATCAGCGTCATCTTGATTGCTTTTACCTACAGTTAGTCTCTAGTTCCAGGATGATTGTTTTTCCATTTTTTTATGGCCAGTTCTCAGAATTGTGCCAGCCTATGTCATAGCTACAGGTTGGGCATCATATAATTAATGTATCCAAGGCTTCCCTGGTGGCTCAGATGGTAAAGTGTCTGCCTGCAACATGGGAGACCAGGTTCGATTCCTGGTTTGGGAAGATCCTCTGGAGAAGGAAATGGCAATCCACTCCAGCACTCTTGCCTGGAAAATCCCATGGATGGAGGAGCCTGATACGCTACAGTCCATGGGGTCACAAAAAGTCAGACACGACTGAGCGACTTCACTTTCACCCTGGTAGAAAACTAACCAAACTGATCACATGGTCACAATCTTGTCTACTCAATGAAACTATGAGCCATGTCAAGTAGGGCAACCCAAGATGGGTTATGGTAGAGAATTCTGACATAACATGGTACACTAGAGAAGAAAATGGCAAACCACTTCAGCATTCTTGCCTTGAGAACCCCATGAACAGTATGAAAAGGCAAAAAGATATGACACTGAAAGATGAAGTCCCCAGGTTGGTAGGTTCCCAATATGCTACTGGAGAACAACAGAGAAATAGCTCTGGAAAGAATGAAGAGGCTGAGCCAAAGTGGAAACTGAACAGTTGTAAATTGGTCTGGTAGTGAAAGTAAAGGGGATGCTGTAAAGAAAAATATTGCATAAGAACCTCGAATGTGAGGTCCATGAAACAAGGAAAACTGAAAGTTGTCAAATAGGAGATGGCAAGAGTGATCATCAACATTTTAGGAATCAGTAAGCTAAAATGGACTAGAATGGATGAATTTAATTCAAAGGACCATTATATCTACTACTTTGGCAAGAATCCCTTAGAAGAAATGGAGTAGCCCTCACAGTCCAAAGAAGAATCTGAAATGTAGTACTTGGGTGCAATATCAAAAACAACAGAATGCTCTCTGTTCATTTCCAAGGCAAACCGCTCAATATCACAGTAATCCAAGTCTATGCCCCAGCCACTAAAGCTGAAGAAGTTAAAGTTGAATGGTTCTTTGAAGACCTACAAGACATTCTAGAACTAACACCAACGAAAGATGTCCTTTACATCATAGGGGACTAGAATGCAAAAGTAGGAAGTTAAGAGATACCTGGATAACAGGTAAGTTTGGCCTTGGAGTGTAAAATGAAGCAGGGCAAAAGCTTTCAGAGTTTTATCAAGAGAACACCTTGGTCACAGCAAACACCTTCTTCCAACAACACAAGAGAGAACTCTACACATGGACATCACCAGATGACCAATACTGAAAGCAGATTGATTATATTATTTTCAGCCAAAAATGGAGAAGCTCTATACTGTCAGCGAAAAAAGACTGGAGCTGACTCTGGCTCAGACAATTAATTCCTTATTGCAAAATTCAGACTTAAAGAAAGAAGGGAAAACCACTAGGTCATTCAGGTATGACCTAAATCAAATTCCTTATGACTATACAGTGGAAGTGATGAATAGATTCAAGGGATTATATCTGATAGAGTGCCTGAAGAAATATGGATAGAGGTTCATGACATTGTACAAAAAGTGATGATCAAAGCCATTCCCAAGAAAATGAAATGCAAAAAGCAAAATGAATGTCTGAGGAGGCTTTACAAATAGCTGAGAAAAGGAGAAGCAAAAGGCAAGGGAGAAAATGAAAGATACATCCATATGAATGTAGAGTTCCAAAGAATAGCAAGGAGAGATAAGAAAGTCTTCCTCAGTGATCAGTGGAAAAAAAAAAGAGGAAAACAATAGAATGGGAAAGATTAGAGATCTCTTCAAGAAAATTAGAGATACCAAGGGAACATTTCATGCAAAGATGGGCTCAATAAAGGACAGAAATGGTAGGGACCTAACAGAAGCAGACTATATTAAGAGGTGGCAAAAATACACAGAACAACTGTACAAAAAGTATCTTCATGAACCATACAATTACAATGGTGTGATCACTCACTGAGAGCCAGACATCCTGGAATCCAAAGTCAAGTGAGCCTTAGGAAACATCACTATAAACAAAGCTAGTGGAAGAGATGAAGCTCCATCTAAGCTATTTCAAATCCTAAAAGATAATGCTATTAAAGTGCTGCACTCAATATGCCAGCAAATATGAAAAACTCAGCAGTGGCCATAGGACTGGAAAAGGTAAGTTTTCATTCCAATCCTAAAGAAGGGCAATGCCAAAGAATGTTCAAACTACTGCATAATTTGAACTTATTTCACTTGCTAGCAAAATAATGCTCAAAATTCTCCAAGTCAGGCTTCAACAATACATGAACTAAGAATTCCAGATATACAAGCTGGATTTAGAAAAGGCAGAAAAACAAGAGATCAAATTGCCAACATCTGTTGGACCATAGGAAAAACAAGCGAATTCCTTCAGCTTCATTTACTATGCTAAAACCTTTTTTTCTGTGGGGATCACAACAAACTGTGGAAAATTCTTAAAAAGATGGTAATACCAGACCACCATAGATGCCTCCTGAGAAACCCGTATGGAGGTCAAGAAGGAACAGTTAAAACCAGAAGTGGAATAATAGACTGATTCCAAATTGCGAAAGGAGTACATCAAGGCTGTATATTGTCACCCTGTTTATTAACTCACATGTAGTGTATATCATGTGAATTGCTGCCTGGAGGAAAGACAAGCTAGGATCAAGATTAATGGGAGAACTATAAATAACCTCATATATGCAGATACCACCACCCTCATGGCAGAAATTGAAGAGAAACTAAAGAGTCTCNTAGTGTATATCATGTGAATTGCTGCCTGGAGGAAAGACAAGCTAGGATCAAGATTAATGGGAGAACTATAAATAACCTCATATATGCAGATACCACCACCCTCATGGCAGAAATTGAAGAGAAACTAAAGAGTCTCTTGGTGAAGGTGAAAGAGGAAAGTGAAAAAGCTGACTTACAACTCAGCATTTAAAAATGAAGATCATGGCATCTGGCCCCATCACTTCATGGCAAGTAGATGGGTGGGAAATGGAAACAGTGTCAGGCTTGATTTTCTTGGGCTCCAAAAATCACTGCAAATTGTAACTGAAGCCATGAAATTAAAAGACTCTTGCTTCTTGGAAGAAAAGCTATGGAAAACCTAGATAGCACATTAAAAATCAGAGACATGACTTTGCCAACAAAGATCCATGTAGTCAAAGATATGGTTTTTCCAGTAGTCATGTTTGGATGTGCAGTTTGGGCCATAAAGAAGTGTAAGTACCAAAGAATTGATGCTTTTGAACTGTGGTGTTAGAGAAGACTCTTGAGGGGCCCTTGGACTACAAGATCAAACCGGTCAATTCTAAAGGAAATCAACTCTGAATATTCATTGGAAGGACTGATGCTGAAGCTGAAGCTCCAGTACTTTGGCCACCAAATGCAAAGAGTCAATCCATTAGAAAAGACCCTGAGCCTGGGAAAGGAAGGCAGGAAGGAGAAGGGGACAACAGAGGATGAGGTGGTTGGATGACATTCCTGAATCAACTGACATGAGTTTGAGCAAGCTCCAAGAAATGGTGAGGGACAAAGAAACCTGGCATGCTGCAGTCCATGGGGGCACAACGAATCAGACATGGCTGAACAACTGAGCAACCACAACAACAGCGGCCTGGTGGGGTCAGTATCTGCAAGGCAGCTCGAGGTTTATGTCTCTGAACGTGATGTTAGCCCCTGAGGGGCACTAAAAAAGGTCACTGGCTTCGCTTAAACTATTGTTTTTCAGTCTCATTTGACTGGTTTCCTTTGTTTCTGCATTTTCTCACTTCTCTGATTAAACTTATTCTTTGACTAAAGCTTTTCCACAGACAAAAGTCAGAGGAGGACTTGGGAGAAGGATCATAGTTCTTGCCTCACCTCACTGTGATATAGAATTTCAGTTCCCATGGTAACTTTATGTTAGCAACAACAATAAGAAAAACAGGTTTAAAATATGTACAGATTCTGTTGCCAAGGCTGCACCAGCTTCAGCCAATTTTTACCAAAATGTATTTCTCCTGTTTCTAGATGAACCAAACAGCCTTTTTAATGTACAGCCAAAATCACTTCCTGTAAACATCCTTTCAATGTTTTGTCATTGTGTAATAATAGCCAAAATATGATAGATAACATACTATATAGTATAAATTATAATACAAGCAGTACATAATATACTGAATGTTCAGTTTAGTCGCTCAGTCGTGTCCAACTCTTTGTGACACTATGAATCCCAGTATGCCAGGCCTCCCTGGCATAGATTAGATATGTATACAATTTTCTCTAGTCAACAGCTTCATTAATTCAACCAACAGAGTCTAATTCTTACAATATGTTTTAATTTCTCACTTATCTCATATTTTATTGTAACTCACCAATTTTACTACAAAGTATCAGTACTGCTTATTCTTTTCATTGTTGCCAAGACCCAACTTGTCTAAACTTGTAACAATGCATGCATCAGTTCAGTTCAGTTCAGTTCAGTCGGTCAGTCATATCTGACTCTTTGTGACCCCATGAATTGCAGCACGCCAGGCCTCCCTGTCCATCACCAACTCCCGGAGTTCACTCAAACTCAGGTCCACCGAGTCGGTGATACCATCCAGCCATCTCATCCTCTGTTGTCTCCTTCTCCTCCTGCCCCCAATCCCTCCCAGCATCAGAGGTTTTTCCAATGAGTCAACTCTTCACATGAGGTGGCCAAAGTACTGGAGTTTCAACTTCAGCATCGTTTCCTCCCAAGAAATCACAGGGCTGATCTCCTTCAGAATGGACTGGTTGGATCTCCTTGCAACCCAATGGACTCTCAAGCATTTTCTCCAACACCATGGTTCAAAAGCATAGATTCTTCAGTGCTCAGCTTTCTTCACAGTCCAACTCTCACATTCATACATGACCACTGGAAAAAAATTAGCCTTGATGAGACGGACCTTTGTCGGCAAAATAATGTGTCTGCTTTTCAATATGCTATCTAGGTTGGTCATAACTTTCCTTCCAAGGAGTAAGCGTCTTTTAATTTCATGGCTGCAATCACCATCTGCAGTAATTTTGGAGCCCCCCAAAAATAAAGTCTGACACTGTTTTCACTGTTTCCCCATCTATTTCCCATGAAGTGATGGAACCAGATGCCATGAGCTTCGTTTTCTGAATGTTGAGCTTGAAGCCAACTTTTTCACTCTCCTCTTTCATTTATATCAAGAGGCTTTTTAGTTTCTCTTCACTTTATGCCATGAGGGTGGTGTCATCTGCATATCTGAGGTTATTGATATTTCTCCCAGCAATCTTGATTCCAGCTTGTGTTTCTTCTAGTCCAATGTTTTTCATGATGTACTCTCCAAATAAGTTAAATANGAGCCCCCCAAAAATAAAGTCTGACACTGTTTTCACTGTTTCCCCATCTATTTCCCATGAAGTGATGGAACCAGATGCCATGAGCTTCGTTTTCTGAATGTTGAGCTTGAAGCCAACTTTTTCACTCTCCTCTTTCATTTATATCAAGAGGCTTTTTAGTTTCTCTTCACTTTATGCCATGAGGGTGGTGTCATCTGCATATCTGAGGTTATTGATATTTCTCCCAGCAATCTTGATTCCAGCTTGTGTTTCTTCTAGTCCAATGTTTTTCATGATGTACTCTCCAAATAAGTTAAATAAGCAGGGTGACAATATACAGCCTTGATGTACTCCTTTTCCTATTGGAACTAGTCTGTTGTTCCATGTCCAGTTCTAACTGTTGCTTCCTGACCTACATATAGGTTTCTCAAGAGGCAGGTCAGGTGGTCTGATATTCCCATCTCTTTCAGAATTTTCCACAGTTTATTGTGATCCACACAGAGAAAGGCTTTAGTCAATGAAGCAGAAATAGATGTTTTTCTGGCACTCTCTTGCTTTTTCCATGATCCAGCGGATGTTAGCAATTTGATCTCTGGTTCCTCTGCCTGTTCTAAAACCAGCTGGAACATCTGGAAGTTCACGGTTCACGTATTGCTGAAGCCTGGCTTGGAGAATTTTGAGCATTACTTTACTAGCATGTGAGATGAGTGCAACTGTGAGGTAGTTTGAGCATTCTTTGTCATTGCCTTTCTTTGGAATTGGAATGAAAACTGACCTTTTCCAGTCCTGCCTGTGGCCACTGCTGAGTTTTCCAAATTTGCTGACATATTGAGTCCAGCACTTTCACAGCATCATCTTTCAGGATTTGAAACAGCTCAACTGGAATTCCACTAGCTTTGTTCATTGTGATGCTTTCTAAGGCCCACTTGACTTCACTCACATTCCAGAATGTCTGGCTCTAGGTGAGGGATCATACCATCGTGATTATCTTGCATAATACATGCATGGATACCTGCAATAAACCCAAATAGCTCCATGCTCAAAACTCAGGTTAAACTGCCTTATCTCCAATCCTAAATGATTTTTGCACATCAAATGCATGATTTTTGCACTTACAAATAAAACTAATGGTCTCCCCCAATACTGAAATTACCTATAATTTTTAAAATCTTTGAAAGCTCATTTATTTTAAAATGTTGTCAAGAGTTTCATTTTTAAAAATATGCATCAAATATTTTGAATTTATCCACTGCTTTAGATGCAAGAAGTTGAAGCCAGCTTTGGAGAGTATACATTTTTCTGTCCTACTCCTCTCTTTCACCCACAGATCTATCTGTAGCATCCCCTCCTTAAAGATATCTGTTTACCAGATGGTCAAATGCTCTCATCAATTCCTCTGCAGTACAGGCCATGTCTCTCTGGGTGATCTTCAAGCATTACTATGGAAGCACTTGACTTGGTTCTCTACTGACCATCGCCATGGGATGAGCAAAGTGAAATTACCATTTAAAGAAGATAACATTTGGGAAATGAACCGACAATATTTTTTTACTGACCTCCACGTTCCTTTTTATACTGAGTAACACCTCAAAGTGTAATTAGCTATTTTCTCCCATTTTGTTGCTTATTTCATGCCACTAAAAACGTTATATCAGGATAAAAGTGACATTGCATATCAAATATCAGTACGTAGGTGTGTTTCTTTCTTTCTTTTTTTTTTTTCTTCTTTTTACCCTTGAAAAGCAGCTTTCTAAAGGTGATAGCTTTCTGAGCTAGAAGTTAAGAAAAGTTTATCAAAGACCAAATTTTCATACTAACTGGTGCTTAAAATATATAAAAATTGGTACTTATGCCTCAATTATTTCCAGATGCTATTAAAAGGTTTAGTTTATTTTTATATTTCCAGTGTTGATACCTCTGCTTTCAAAACTCACTTATTTAGTTTGACTGTTTAATTTCAAAGATTTAATAAGCAATGTAGGGGATGGATGCAACAGACCCCTGCTTGGTTGGTCCCCATGTTCTAGTGTAAAAGTCTGTTTGCTATGCCTTCCCCTTGAGTGTAGACAGGACCTGTGACTTGCTTCTAACCAAAAGAATATGAAAAGGTGATTGGATGTGTTGCTTCAGTCTTCTTAAACGAGTTATTCTAGATGCTTTTCTTGCTACTTACTGAAGTTAGCAGCCATGTTGGGAAATCCTACATGGCTGGGAATTGTGAATGATTCTAGCAACCACAAGCAGTCTCCAGGAAGTAGGAGACTTCTAGGAGTTCAGAAGTCCTGGAAGTCAGCTGGCTCCCAGACAAAGGCAAGAAGCTGGGGCCTGCAGAGCCACAAGGAAATGGAGTCTGTCAAATACTTGAGTAAGCTTGGAAGTAGATTCTTCCTCAGCTAAGCCTACAGAGGAGAATGCTGTTCAGATGACATTTTGATTGCAATTGTAATGTGCTAAGGACACAAAGAAACTCAAAATTTCTGATGCACAGCATCTGTGAGGTCACAAGTTTATAATGTTTTGAGCTGCTAAATTAGTGATAAATTGTACAGAGTAATAGAGAAGTAATCAGACAAACAGCTCTTGATTTTTTTTTTCTTAGTCTTCGACACGTTAGCATTTGGCATCCACTAGCCATCCAGTTGCTCAAGTCATCATTTGTCTTATCCTGAACTCCTATTCTATGAGAAAGCTTTCAGCTCTGCCTGCAATGTATACACCATAGCTGTCCCTTTCTCATTGTCTCTACTCCTATTGGCATACTTCTAGCCCAAGCTACTATCATCTCTCATTATCATACTGTTTTCACTGGTTTCCTTTGTTGCATCCTTGCATATTTTAAATCCATTTTCCACATACAAGACAAAATAATACATTTCAAAAAAATGAGTCAGACTGTGTCATTTCAGAACGCAAACCACTAATCACTTCTTCCCATTTAATTTTTAAGAAAATCTTAAAATTAGTATTGTCTATGTATTTTGAATACTGCCTTCAATTGTTATGGCATCTTGTATCGCTACCCTGCTCACTCATTAAGGTCTGGTCAGTGGCTATCTTCCTGTTCCTTAGGAAAAGCAAGCTGCTATCTTAAAGCTTTTTCACTTGATTCTCTCTCTCTCTAGACTGTTTCAATGATTGTCATTTCCTTTCATCCTGGTCTCGGTTCATTTGTTACTTATTCAGTGTGCCCTTCCCTGACCATGTAATCTAATTACCTCAGCAATTCCTATAGCAGTACCTTATTTTATATTCTCATGCCACATATTGCTTTTTGAAATTATCTTATTATTTTGTTTGTAAGGCTATTGCCTGCCTCTCCTACCACAATATAACCTCCCTTGCTTTTCAGGGATCTTTTCACTCTTACGCATCACTTATTATTTACACCCACTACTTTACCTGATACATATTAAGTATGTGAATAGTATTTAAGTGTGTGAAGGAATCAGTCATTTTATAAACCTTATTTTTTCATATTATTCAAGAGACAATAATTAAATACAGTAGCTTATGGATGGGGAAGGCAATGGCACCCCACCCCAGTACTCTTGCCTGGAAAATCCAATGGATGGAGTAGCCTGGTGGGCTGCAGTCCATGGGGTCGCTAACAGTTGGACAGACTGAGCGACTTCACTTTCACTTTTCTCTTTCATGCATTGGAGGAGGAAATGGCAACCCACTCCAGTATTCTTGCCTGGAGAATCCCAGGGATGGGGGAGCCTGGTGGGCTGCCGTCTATGGGGTCACACAGAGTTGGACAGGACTGAAGTGACTTAGCAGCAGCAGCAGCAGCTTATGGATAGTTTGTATTTGGAGTTAAGGAATGACTAATTTCATTTTTTACATGTGGCTGTTTAGCTTTCCCAGCACTATTAGTTTAAGAGATTGTCTTTCCAATATTGTGTAGTTTTTGCCTCCTTTGTCATTGGTTAATTCACCATAGGTGCATGGGTTTTCCATCCAATTCCATTGATCAAAATGAATTGAAGGCTGAATGTGAGATTGGACAGTATAAAACTCCTAAAGGAAAACATAAGACATAATCACAGCAACATCTTTTTTGATCCATCTCCAAGAAATGGAAATAAAATCATAAACAAATGGGATCTACTTAAACTCAAAAAGCTTTTGCAAATCAAAGGAAACAATAAACAAAATTAAAAGACAACCCACAGATCAGGAGAAAACATTTGCAAATGATGTGACCAATAAGGGATTAGTCTCTAAAATTTACAGTTTGTGGTGCTTAATATCATCAAAACAAACAACCCAACCTGCCCTCAAATGGGCAAAAGACCTGAACAGACATCTTTCCAAAGAGATGGCCAATAGGCACATGAAAAAATTTTTAGCATCACTAGTTATTATAAATATGCAAATCAAATCACACTGGTCAGAATAGCTATCATCAAAAAATCCACAAGCAACAAATGTGGAGAAGGTGTGGAGAGAAGGGAACCCTTCTGCACTGTTGGTGGGAATGTAAATTGGTTCAGCTACTATGGAGAATACTATGAGACCCCTTAAAAACAAAAAATAGAGCTATCATATGACCCTGCAAATCCCATTCCTGGTGAATCCAGCGATAAAACATGTTCCCAAAAGATGCATGCACCCCAATGTTCATTGCAGCACTGTTTAAAATAGCCAAGACATGGAAGCACCCTAAATGTCCATCAACATAGGAATTGGTGAAGAAGATGTGGTACATATATACAATGGAATATACTTGGCCATAAAAATTAATGAAATAATGACATTTACAGTAACATGGATGGACCTAGAGAGTGTCAAACTGAGTGAAGTAAGTCAGACAGAGTAGGAGAAATATCATTTGATATCCCTTATATGTGGAATATAAAAAGAAATGACACAAATGAACTAAATTACAACACAGAAAGAAATACTCAGACTTAGAAAGCAAACCTATGGTTGCCTAGGGGAAGAGATAGGGACTTTGGGAAGGTCATGTATGCACTGCTATATTTAAAATGAATAACCAACAAAGACCCACTGTATAGCATGTGGAACTCTGCTCATAACTCTATTATGTACTAGCTTGGATGGGAGGGAGGTATGGGGGAGAATGGATACATGTATATGTAAGGCTGAGTCCCTTCTCTATTCACCTGAAACTACCATGACATTGTTAACTGACTATACTCCAATAAAAATGTTTTTGGTGTTAAAGAAAATAAAACAACTTTTTTTTTAAACATTAAAAAATAAAGATGGATGGGATCCCAAAACTCCAACTACCCAGAAGAAAATTTGCAGACTATCGGATTTTACTATATTTAGAATAAATCTTAACATGCATCCCCTAGAAAGTGGTTCCCAAGGCAAAGATTTAAACAGCTGATGGTTTAGGAAATGCAAACATAGGACAGCAAGAATAAGGATTAAAACAAGGGAAGAAAAATTGTGAAGTGATGCATTACTACATTGGCTGTGTGTGTGTGTGCTAAGTTGCTTCAGTCGTGTCTGACTCTTTGTGACCCTATGGACTATACCCAACCAGGCTCCTCTGTCCATGGGATTCTCCAGGCAAGAATACTGAAGTGGGTTGCCATGACCTCCTCCAGGGTATCTTCCCAACCCAGGGATCAAACCCTCATCTCTTCTGTCTCCTGCATTGCCAAGCAGGTTCTTCACCATTAGCACCATATGAGAAACCACCTACACTGGGTACTGGTTCAGAAACAATCAAGAAGAAACACAGTGGATCCCTCATCATTTGCAGCCACTTAACACAAGGGAATTCTCAAAAGGCTACCGGAAAAAATCATGACTTGGGGGCAGTTCATAGGGAAAAAAAAAGAAGAAAGAATTCATCTTCCCATTTTCCTATTTTTTCCTCTTTCCTAGTGGTCAAAGTTAACCCCATAGATATTTAACTCCTTTATCCTTCTGGATAGTGCCATCAGGTTTCTTTCTGCCTCCTAGCCATGGCTGGATACCCTACCCTGTGCTGTGGCACTTTATTTGAGCCTGGGAGTAATAAAGGGAACCATAAACTCTGTGCTTGCACTACTCAGCCTGGCTGAATGGCAGTGGTCAAGGATGAGGGCTGGACACTCCCATGGTAGACTGACCACAGTGGTTGAAACACAGCCTGTCCAGGAGGTAGGGAAAGCAGTGGGAATCTGGGAAGGCATCAAGAGATTTATAAGGGATGTGGAAACTCATGTCTTTCTTCTTAACACATCATAATATATTCAGTTCCTGAGCAGAGGGAATTTTGCAATTCAATTTGTTTTGAGTATATCTTCATTAATCATCTCTTTCCAATTTCAAACCATTCTCTCTTCCTACAGTGCCATTCCTTGTTAATCACATCACTGTCTTCTCAAAACTCTGATAGAAAATGGATTTTACCCTCTCATCCAGTGAGATAATTCCTCAAAAGTCTGTCAGGTATATATCTCTCAGATTTGTCCCTACCAATATCCTCAGTCACTTTCACAGAGAGCTCACTTTCTCTGACTTTGATTTAGACAATGATTTCTTATGAGTTGAAGTGTATCCCAAAAAGATATATTAAAGTCCTAAACCGTGGTACCTGTGATTGTGACATTGTTTGGAAATAAGCTATTTATAGAAGCAATCAAGTAAAGACTAAGTCATATTAGATTAAGGTGTCCCCCTATCTAATATGATTGATGCCCTTTTAAAAAGACAAAAAGAGATATGCAGCTGCATATGGAGAATGCCATGATGAGGGAAGTAGAAATCACAAGCCAAAGAGTGCCCAGGATTAACAGTCATCTGCATAAACTAGTAAGAAACAAATAGAAATCTTTCACTAGAGCCTTTGAGAGAACACGGTCCTGCTGACACCTTGATTCTGGACTTCCAGCTTCTAGAATTATAAGAGAGTACATTTCTGTGGTTTTAAGCCACAAAGTTTGTGATACGTTGTTAATCTACCCCTGGGAAACTAATACATGAACTAAACTCTGGACATTCAGTATTTCAGCTTGCATAACAATTTACCACTCTGTAAAGCCTAGAACTTTGGCAACCTAATGGCAAGAGCTGACTCATTAGAAAAGACCCTGATGATGGGAAAGACTGAAGACATGAGGAGAAGGGGACAACAGAGGATGGGATGGTTGGATGGCATCATGGACTCAATGGACATGAGTTTAAGCAAGCTCCAGGAGATGGTGAAGGACAGGGAAGCATGGCATGCTGCAGTCCACGGGGTTGCAGAGCTGGACATGACAGAGCGGCTGAACAACAACAGCAACAGCAAAGGCTAGTATGTCTCAAAGACTCTTTCTGCTCTGTCCGTTGCCTACATCTGAAGTCTGACATACTGAAATGATGCTATGTGTAGGTGAAACGTGAAATGAAGACTTGAGCTTTGACTGAAATGGTTTGCATTCACTGGAAAAATAGTCACGTAAAACACACACAGCCACAAGCCATGTTTATTCCTCTTTTCTCTTGGTTGAAAATTTTAAAATGAGTTAAAAATCAAACTACCACCAGCCCCAAACTGAAAATCAAGAACAGACCTTGCTTCATAATAATCAGTTAACTATTATTCAGCCATTAAAAAAAATGAAATAATGTCATTTGGCAATGAGTGCACCTGAAGATTATCATAGATTATCATAAATGAAGTAAGTCAGACAGAAAAAGATAAATATCAAATGCTATCGGTTATATGCAGAATTAAAAAAATTGATACAAATGAACTTATCTACAAAACAGAAACACTTACAGACTTAAAGAATGAATTTATGATTACCAGGAATAGAAAGGAAAGATAGATTGGTAGTGTAGGATTGACATGTATACACTACTATATTTAAAATAGATAACCAACAGCAATCTACTGTATGGTAGAGAACTCTAAGTATTCTATAATAACCTAAATTGTAGAATAATTTGTAAAAGAAGAGAGACTTGTGTGTGTGTATATATATATATATGAATCAATTTGCTGTACACTTGAATCTGACACAATATTGTTGCTATTTTACATATTGTAATCAACAATAAATTGCAAACACTGTTTTTAAATGAATAATAATTAGTAACTAGGAAATTATGCAATTTTTTATATATTTGTACATGATGATATTGTATGATGCTGTCAGTAACTTTAGCTTCCTTTCTGGGGCATCCTTTGAATAACTTACTAAGTGCAAACTTCAGATATTTAGTGACATTTAAGAATATTTTCTACTTTAAACAGGTTTCAAAAGCTTTTGGCAGAAGCACTGTAGGAAAAGACCATGGATAGTGGATTTAGTAAGATTTCACCTCAAAGTGTTTAGAGTTGGGATAGTGGAGGACTGGTGCCCTTGTAAATGATTAAGCATAACAAAGAGTGTTATCAAGAACTAGTACAAAGCAACATTGATTACTACAATATGGGGCTCAAAGATGGTGAAATGGAATGATTGAATACAAAGATGAGAAGGAAAAACAGCCAGGTGAGAAGATGTAAGCTCAATAATGAGAAAGTGTTCATCCTAAGCATAGGAATCTCTATCTTAGAAATAGTCTGTGGCATCCAGTTTGTATAGCAAAGCGCGTGACAGCATATACACATGATGAAAGCAGTCAAACTTCCAGTTATAAGATAAATAAGTACACTTGAATCTGACACAATATTGTTGCTATTTTACATATTGTAATCAACAATAAATTGCAAACACTGTTTTTAAATGAATAATAATTAGTAACTAGGAAATTATGCAATTTTTTATATATTTGTACATGATGATATTGTATGATGCTGTCAGTAACTTTAGCTTCCTTTCTGGGGCATCCTTTGAATAACTTACTAAGTGCAAACTTCAGATATTTAGTGACATTTAAGAATATTTTCTACTTTAAACAGGTTTCAAAAGCTTTTGGCAGAAGCACTGTAGGAAAAGACCATGGATAGTGGATTTAGTAAGATTTCACCTCAAAGTGTTTAGAGTTGGGATAGTGGAGGACTGGTGCCCTTGTAAATGATTAAGCATAACAAAGAGTGTTATCAAGAACTAGTACAAAGCAACATTGATTACTACAATATGGGGCTCAAAGATGGTGAAATGGAATGATTGAATACAAAGATGAGAAGGAAAAACAGCCAGGTGAGAAGATGTAAGCTCAATAATGAGAAAGTGTTCATCCTAAGCATAGGAATCTCTATCTTAGAAATAGTCTGTGGCATCCAGTTTGTATAGCAAAGCGCGTGACAGCATATACACATGATGAAAGCAGTCAAACTTCCAGTTATAAGATAAATAAATACTAGAAATGTAATGTACAACATGATTAATATAATTAACATTGCTATATGTTATATACAGAAGTTAAAAGAATAAGTCCTGAGTCTATTATGAGGAAAATAATTTTTTCTATTTCTTTAATTTTCTATCTATATGAGATGTTGGATGACTAAACTTACTATGGTAACCATTTCATGATATGTAGGTCATATAATTACCCTGTACACTTTACAATTAAAGAGTGCTAAGTATTGATTACACTATTTTTTTTTTTTTAAAGGATATCCATGGTTTATTGAATAGGAGATCTTACCTGTCTGAAGCAGAAGGGCACTTGAGTGACACCACATCAAGAACAGCAGATAGCAAGCAGGACATGGCAGCAGCCTTTGCTGGATGGTGGTTGGGGCAGAAGAAATTTATTTTCAGTTTATTATTCTCAGTATTGACACTACCAAATTTTTGTCCAAATGCCCACATTTTCTTGCTACACACAATTTTTTAAACATGTTTATGAAAAATGCCAAAAGTATAGCTTTGAATAAAGTGTTTATAAAACATTAATCAGGTGCCCCTCTGTTCCCTACTCCAACTTCCACTACCTAGGGGCAGTCCGTTTTAACAATTTCAGTTGTTGGGACTTTCTAGAGGTTGTTCCCTCATCTATTATTCTTCCGAAAACTTTTTTTTTTCTTTTTTTATTGTAAAAAATATCAATTTGTAGAACCTTTACAAAACAGAGAAAAATTTCAGTGAGGAACTAAAATCAATCTCTCCCTATCATGGGGAGATCATTATTATAAACACTGCTGCTGCTCCTGCTAAGTTGCTGAGTCGTGTCCGACTCTGTGCGACCCCAGAGACGGCAGCCCACCAGGCTCGTCTCCCCGTGGGATTTCCCAGGCAAGAGTAATGGAGTGGGTTGCCATTGCCTTCTTCAGTTATAAACACAGTAATTTCTTATTTTTTCACTCAAAATATGTATTTTTAAATATATATTTTATACCCAAATAAAATATACAGTACACCCATGACGGATTCATGTCAATGTATGCCAAAACCAATACAGTACTGTAAAGTAAAATAAAATAAAATAAAATAAAATCCCAGCTGCTTAAAAATAAAAAAAAGACATGCAGTTTATATTTTTAAATTATTTCAATATTTGCAGAATACTCAACCAATTAAATATGCTAAATTAATTTAACTATATTTTCTGTCTCCCATGAGTTGCTCATGCTTTTCATGTGATTATCCTTTTGTCCTATGTTGAGATAAATTATCAAATCACTTTTTCCTGTCAATGATTCTATTTTCCTTGATGTTAAACCTATTCTTTCTAGTCTCTCTTATACATTTTAAACTTGGATTGCATTTTTATTTACTTTACAGTTCTTCAATACCTTTCCTGTCCTCTCTTCTTTTTGAAATAATTTCTTTGAACATCATATTTGTGTCCTTTGATTTCAGACTTATTTTCTTATATGTCTGGTACATTTCCTAGAGGTTAAAGTCTTCTTAAGGCTTATGAAGGGGCATCATATAATTTTATAAATTTTACTATGCTTCTTCTAATAAGTTCTTTCAAAGCAGAACTTTTACCTTTGGCATTTTGCTTTTCCCAAACCCATAGGACCTATGCTGCTGATTTTACTTTTGTCTTCATTTAAATTTAAATGAGGACACATACTCATATTCCATGTTGCCTTTGGATCATCACATTCATTTCCTACTTGTCTCTATCCCCTACCTCTAGATAGCTGTCAAATGACCCTGTCACATTATAGTTCACAAGTTGGTTCAGCCATTTGCTCATGGTCATCAGGGATTGATCTAGAATGATTCCATTGGATTAAGGTAGGGCTATATCCTCCTTCGATTGTTTGCTTTTAAGACACTGAGACAATTGAATGCCCAGAACACATTGTTGTAGCATCTCTAAAAATGCTTTAATTTGTTATTTTTGTGTTTATTAATTTAACTTTTTTTATTCTTTAAAAATAACTTCATGCCCGCCTGGAGCCTCCATAGTCCTGGAAGTGGTGACACCAAGGGAAGAGGAAGCTTGTTGGCTCAGCCCAATGCTCCTGAGGCCCCCATCAGCCTCTAAATCACTTACTGTCTTTCAGTTCAGTTCAGTTCAGTCACTCAGTCGTGTCCGACTCTTTGCGACCTAATGAATTGCAGCATGTCAGGCCTCCCTGTCCATCATCAACTCCCGGAGTTCACTCAGATTCACGTCCATCGAGTCGGTGATGCCATCCAGCCATCTCATCCTCTGTCGTCCTCTTCTCCTCCTGCCCACAATTCCTCCCAGCATCAGGGTCTTTTCCAATGAGTCAGCTCTTCACATGAGGTGGCCAAAGTACTGGAGTTTCAGCCTCAGCATCAGTCCCATCCACCAAAGTGATCCTCACATAGGGCCTGGAGCTCATTGATCATCCAATCCTACTTCTTAGTCTACTAGCTGATTGTAATTTCACTCCTTGAATGAATGTGGACAATAGGTAGGAGGGAGCAAGCATTTCTCAAGCCGTCATGTAACATGTCCATAGGAGTCATTCCAATTTATGGAATTAATTGATATAAGTAGCTATAGTATTTTGATGTAATTTATATCTAGAGTATTGTCATTTGCATTAAATGTTTTTTGATCAGTCACTATGTGTAGGTTGCTGTCCCATGTAAGTTGGACTCAATTTTAAAGTCAAAATCAGTCATGTAATAGTATATGTTAGATCACATATTTATTTCTTGCATGCGTAAGTGCTCAGTTGCTAAGTAAAGTCCAGCTTTTTGCGACCCCATGCACTGCTAGGCTCCTCTGTCCATGGGAATTTCCAGGCAAGAATACCGGAGTGGGTTGCTATTCCTTCCTCCAGGGCATCTTCCCACCCAAGGATCGAACCCACCTTTCTTGTGTATCTTGCATTGGCAGGTAGATTCTTCACCACTGAGCCACTTGGGAAGCCCACTGCTTCCTTTTTCTTCTCTTCATTGACCTAAAGGAAATTCAGAGGCTTGCTTTTCATTACAAACTGCTGTTTGCCTATTGACTAAGGAAGGATGTAGCACTTATGTCAAATGAAAAAAATACCTTATGCTGCCTAGTGAGCTGTGATGCTGACCATTTCCTACCAGATAGCTAATTATTATATGCATGTGAGGAAGTACAGAACTCGCATTTCAAATATTGGTGGTAAAGAAAAATAAGTGGTAATACACAGTTTTTATTGAAAACCTTTGGTGTAATTAGAAGGTAGATTTAATTATGTTTTAATTTCATAAGACCTTGAGTATAAAATATAAGATCAGTCCATTATGCAGTGTGTCTCATTTGTTTAAGCTAATATTTTTTAAATAAAAGCTAAAATAGTTAGATCCCCCCAAAATAGGCAGATTTTTTTTCTCTCTCTCTTTTAAATATAGCCAATGCCATCAAATGTATAATACTGGGAACCATTTTATCTTTAATATCACCTCGTTATTACTTTTATATCCTACTCCTACAAAATATTCAAATTATTCTTAAAATAGTTTGTAATTCTTTTGTTGCAAGCAAGTTTGTCTCTGGGAAACCTAAGAAAGGTTATAATGGGTATGACATAGGATAGGGTGCTTACTGCCTGAAGCAGTTGGATGTAGAGAGTGTAGAAAATCAACACTAAGATCTCAGTAACGGGAACTGAGTGAGAATCTGAGATGGTGCAGTTACAATGAATTAATTCCATCTATTTAATTCATCTTTTCATGACCCCATTCAAGATCCAAAATTGAGGGTGACAGAATCCCATTGCCTAAGCTTAGGTTGCATAAGCTTGAATATTGAGCTGTTGAATGTGGAATAAGTTGGACTCAATTTTAAAGTCAAAATCAGTCATGTAATAGTATATGTTAGATCACATATTTATTTCTTGCATGCGTAAGTGCTCAGTTGCTAAGTAAAGTCCAGCTTTTTGCGACCCCATGCACTGCTAGGCTCCTCTGTCCATGGGAATTTCCAGGCAAGAATACCGGAGTGGGTTGCTATTCCTTCCTCCAGGGCATCTTCCCACCCAAGGATCGAACCCACCTTTCTTGTGTATCTTGCATTGGCAGGTAGATTCTTCACCACTGAGCCACTTGGGAAGCCCACTGCTTCCTTTTTCTTCTCTTCATTGACCTAAAGGAAATTCAGAGGCTTGCTTTTCATTACAAACTGCTGTTTGCCTATTGACTAAGGAAGGATGTAGCACTTATGTCAAATGAAAAAAATACCTTATGCTGCCTAGTGAGCTGTGATGCTGACCATTTCCTACCAGATAGCTAATTATTATATGCATGTGAGGAAGTACAGAACTCGCATTTCAAATATTGGTGGTAAAGAAAAATAAGTGGTAATACACAGTTTTTATTGAAAACCTTTGGTGTAATTAGAAGGTAGATTTAATTATGTTTTAATTTCATAAGACCTTGAGTATAAAATATAAGATCAGTCCATTATGCAGTGTGTCTCATTTGTTTAAGCTAATATTTTTTAAATAAAAGCTAAAATAGTTAGATCCCCCCAAAATAGGCAGATTTTTTTTCTCTCTCTCTTTTAAATATAGCCAATGCCATCAAATGTATAATACTGGGAACCATTTTATCTTTAATATCACCTCGTTATTACTTTTATATCCTACTCCTACAAAATATTCAAATTATTCTTAAAATAGTTTGTAATTCTTTTGTTGCAAGCAAGTTTGTCTCTGGGAAACCTAAGAAAGGTTATAATGGGTATGACATAGGATAGGGTGCTTACTGCCTGAAGCAGTTGGATGTAGAGAGTGTAGAAAATCAACACTAAGATCTCAGTAACGGGAACTGAGTGAGAATCTGAGATGGTGCAGTTACAATGAATTAATTCCATCTATTTAATCCATCTTTTCATGACCCCATTCAAGATCCAAAATTGAGGGTGACAGAATCCCATTGCCTAAGCTTAGGTTGCATAAGCTTGAATATTGAGCTGTTGAATGTGGAAAGATGTAATAGAGGAAAACTTCAGATCTCTTAGGGGATGGGAAATACAAAAATTTATAGTCAAACTTTTGTGCCTAACTCTGCAACCCCATGGACTGTAGCCCACCAGGTTTCTGTGTCCATGGAATTTTCCAGGCAAGAATACTGGAGTAGGTTGCCATTTCCTCCTCCAGGGAATCTTGCCAACCAGGGATCGAATCCACAGCTCCTGCATTTGCAGGTGAATTCTTTACCACCAAGACACCTGGGAAGCCCCATAAGCCAACTTTAACCACACAAAATTCATCAGAAGGAAACTAGTATGCTGTTTATTGTAAGTAGAAGCTGGATTGTTAAAAACTAATTAAAACCACATATCATGGTTTCTTAACTTTTCTATCATGAACCACCCTGCACCCAACCAACTCCAAACAGATATACGAATGACATCTCCAAATATCTAATAGGTTTTTTAACTACTTTTCAGGAGAAGTGAACCTCTATTTTAATATAGAAAGTTCCTGAATATATAAGTGATAATGTCTATATATGATTGTCAAATAACTATTCAAGTAGAGGTGATAAGGTGAAACCAATATTAACTTCATAATAGCTGAAAGTTAGACTACTGACCGCCTAAAACAATAAAGTTGCTCAGTTTTCAATACAGCGGTGTTAATATATCATGGTTGCCACTAGATAACTGTTTGGCTGTAAATAAATAATTGTAAAAACACTTAAAGTGCCTTTTGGACCTTTTATCCAGGGAACAAGATTATACCACCAAATAAAAGAACTGTTTCTGCAGCTAATGAAATATGGTAGCTACTTGGTGGAGATCCTTTGATAATGTCCTTGTAAATGCTGAACCAGTTAATTCAGAAAGAAATATTGGGAAGAAATTGGGCCTAAAGAGGGAAATAAAGTTGAGATAAAAAAATAAATGTTAGTTTTTTCTTTGATTTCCTCATTAAAGAAAATCTGATAACTTTAAGAAATTAATCAAAGAATAAACTGATGCTTAAGAGGGCAGAACTAAAGAAGTGATAAAATGTTCTAAAGAAATGTATATAAGCAACACCCATGGCACCTTTGTCTCTAAAATCAGCTATGATCAGTTCTAGAGATCAGCTCTCTAATATGGCAAAGCATCTAATGAATGACAAAGTAGGCACTTGAATAAGGCTAAGTGCCTTTGTCCAGGGCCATGAAAATGCAGTAATCACCAAAGGACAGGTCAGTAAATTATTGCATCTTTGCATATTTATAAGGGGTCACAAGGCTACCAGAACTTTCAAATCCTTAAAGAGATTTAAGGTTACCATTTTAAAGAATCAAAAACAGATGCACTAACTATTGAAAATGAATTGATAATGACATGTTAAAATAGAACAAAAGGTTGGAAAAATAGTTGCTAATACTATTTTCATTTTTTGTATTTTCTCAAATCACCTAATGATAACTGATTATGATACTTATCATAATGCAAATATCTAACATGACTGAATGTTCTTATTTATGAGGCATGTGGCATGTTATTGATATTTTAACATAAGCTATGATCAATAGGCATGAATATTTTTCTTCAAATAAAATATAATGACTATTTAAAGTAAATTACCTTCCATAGACTAGTAAAAAGCAGATATTAATATTATGGAGGTTTTTTTTATTGTAAAGATAATATCTATCAATGGCTATACTTTTGATTAGAAATTAAAAAATATTAGGATAGACTATCAACTAGAAGGAGAAAATTAATCAAGAAAACTGGTTTCAAAAAAGCTTGGACACTTTTGACTTTCCAGTACATTCTCTTTCTGTAAACACTTCTTTCTTCATGCAGTGATTCCATGATTTAGAAATCCAAGGTTATTCAATACAGGGAAGACCAATTAAAACCTAAGAATCTCTGATTCTTCTTAGAAAAGAAGAAAAAACATATAAGGCAATAAATACCAAAGGTTTAAAACTAGAAAAAGAGAATTGAAATATTTCAAGTGCTTAGCTCTGTATTATTAGTTTTTGTCTATTTTTTACAAATTTACCAATGTATTTGTAACTAATAAAAGGATACCTAATAAAAGCCTAGTGATTTTTTTTAATAAGATATTTTATTTTATTTTTTTTCTTTTATATATATATATTTTTTGTATTTATTTATTTTTTTACACGAACTCCCAAACATGAACCCCCCTCCCACCTCCCACCCCCCATCTTTCCCCCCGATCATCCC
>SJYX01018292.1:20824-63836 GCA_006410675.1 Oreotragus oreotragus | reverse complement strand
TGATAGTATACATATTTCAATGCTATTCTCCCAAATCATCCCTCCCTCTCCCTCTCCCTCTCCTTCTCCCTCAGAGTCCATAAGTCCGCTCTACACATCTGTATCTCTTTTGCTGTCTTGCATACAGGGTCCTCATTACCATCTTTCTAAATTCCATATATATGTGTTAGTATACTGTATTGGTGTTTTTCTTTCTAAAACCTAGTGATATTGATTTCCTTGGATTTCATAGGAAGTACAAATATTAAGGAAATAATGAATCCTTGCTTAATGGATATCAGTAGCCTATTACAAAATTGGAAACAAGAAGCTTTAGTTTCTAATTCAGAAACACTTAGGAATTCCAACACAACAGATGCCTAGAATGATAGACAAATTGTCACCCATACAGCATATCCTTAATTTCTTTATATACTAATGTATTACAAAACAACAAACTGATCAGAATTACATTAAAAAAATCTGTAAAAACTAAGTTTTTGTTAGGTTAAATATATACCACATTGAAAGGATCTTAACAATTTTTCTTTAAAACTCAATTTTAATTGCCTTGACCCGGGGACAGCTGCAAGCTTGAGAACTGACAATTTATGGATTTTATGAACCTGTTTACTCTGTCATTCATGAAATAATTTACTTTAGCAATTGCCCTACGTCATGTTACATGTACTATCTATGAATGAACTAACATATTCTTAAAGAAACAATAGTAACATATTAAGAAAGTAACATTATTGGTAATATATGCTTGAAATTAATACAATTGAGAAATTATTTTAATAGTTAAGTTAGATAAATATTTTCTACCAAAGGACATTAGTAAAAAATGCTGCAGTCAATGGGAAGCTCAGGTGCAATAATTTGATTTGCTCCCTTAGTCAATCTTTATAGAACATTCAACACAGAGTAGAATAGGTACTGGGTTACAAAAGATTAATGACAGCTCTTCCTGCCTCTGAGACCCTTACATTCCAAAGGAAACATTTAAAATCATTCTCCCACTAAGAATAATAGTGATTTTTTTTAAGTCCAGGAAATCTACAACTTCCTATTGAATACTGAAAGTTAAAAATCTAGTTTATACTTTGTATTAAAAACAAGGGTAAACTGAAGCTACAGAGTAAAAATGTCCATGAACATAATCATATGTGCCATATATATATAATAGTTTGAAGATTTATGTCATAAGCTTGTGATATTATTTTTTTTACCCCTAACCCCTTTGATCTTAGTAATATTTGTTGGGCATTTAAAAAACTGCAAAAGGGCTTTTTTTAATTTTTTTTTTTTTTTTGCTTTTGAGACAAATAAGTTTAAGTAAATATAAAATGTGGCAGAGAATAAAGCAATGTGCATGATATTGGCTTGAGGGGAAAAAAAGAGGAAAAACTAGGCTCTAACCTTGGCTCTACTGCCTCCAATTGATTGAGGTGAGAGACACTGCATGGATTTCACTGTTTCTTCCTGGATATAGTGATAATAGTGAATCCCTCTCTTATAGTGTTGTGGTCATTGTGAGGATTGAATAAAAGTAATATTTATAATATACTGAAGCAATAATTATAATTTTGTTATTAATACTTAAAAATCTGCCAGAATATAACCACTTGGAGAGCAGAGATGGTGGTTCAGTGTTACTGAGAGTATTGTAAAGAGACCAACAACATCACCTGGGCACCCTTGAGAACTATGAGAACAGAATTTCTATGTGAGACTCAGGAATCTATATTTGAAGAGAGTTTCCATGTAATTTTAGGCACACTAAATTCTGAAAAGCCCTGTTTAGTTTGCTCTCAGCTGTATTTCTAGAGTTCAGAAATAACAGTGGGTAATAAATAATAGATTAACTAATATTGGTCTAACCATTCAATAAACTACTATCTTTTCCTTTATTTTAAAATCTCTTTTCTGACTCTTACTAGTGAGAAACATCTTATAAAGTTTGGTTTATTTGCACATAACAAAAGTAAGGAACCAAACCTACATTTGCAGGTCTTTTACATTGTTAGAAGTTCCCTTTGGTATCACAATAATAGTTGTGTCTACATTATAGGCATGTAAACATGTTGGGTAATGCATGTAAAACATTTAGCAAAAACCCCAGCACTTCACTGTGAGCACTCAAAAATAACATCTCCTATCATATTTTGGCAGTCATTTTTCTCTAACTGAGCTAACAAAGGAATTTTATTAGAAACTCGTATGTCTAGAACCTTAGCAAAAGGTTTTCATGTTGCAAGGAAAAAATGAAACATTGCTTTCCTTTTTGGTCTGATTTCCCCTTTTCAAGTTAACATACAGTATTGATTGCAACTCCAAAAAACCTTTCATCATATTAAGTGACAGGAGAGTTTAAGCTATATTCATATGCTTTTCCTGTAATATATGGGAGAGTTCAAAGTAAAGCATAGTAATTATCTAAGTAAACTACCGCAGCTAAGCAGTTCCCCTCATCTCAGAGATTTCTGCACAAATAGGTGGGGAAATGGAATTTTTGAAAAGTAAAGTCTTAGGAAAATTTAGATGTAGTAATAATCCATTTTGCAAACATTTGACTCTTTCAGCTAAATACTATGTTTATAATGAAATGTATGTTCATTAGGAAAGCATGAGACTTTGAGTTTGTCTGTTTTCTGTTGGTCTTCAGTAATATGAAGAAATACGTTTGATGATTTCCTACTGAGATAAACAGTGTACTATCCAGTTATACGTGAACTTATAAAAATGGTGAGAAGCTTCTTGTAACTTAAAAAAAAAAATTTCTCCTGGGAAATACACTTTTAAAAGCTTCACAGAATGTTAAAGATTTTCAAATAAGCCATAACTGGACATCTGCAGTCTATGCTGCACTTCAATAAGATGAGAATGGTTGTCATGTCAAATCTCTACAGGCTGTCTTTGCTCATGTTTTCCTGGTTAGGAAATTCCACTCAAGCAGAATGAAATCTAACCTTTAATATTACATTCTGTAGAACAGGCCCCAGTGACACATAAGAGGATCTTATCCACTGGATCTCAATGGATTTGGTTTAAAACAGCTTCTTTTCTGCAAGACAGATATCTGATGGGAGTTCTCTTAACAAAAAGGAGCTCATTTTCTCTTCAGAGTACAACCAGAGAATTGAAAAGTTGTTCACAATAATCACAAAAAGCAGATGAAGATATTATCTCCACAAAAATGCTTCATATAGTATGCAAGGCCCTAAAACTTGTATTGCCTAACTGTTAACAGAATATATATCTGAAAGATGTCCTACTCTTTTTCAGATTGTAACTACCAAGATGTAAAACTCACAATGCAATTTATGTAAATATATACATATATCTATATATAACTCCCTATAGAGTTCAATGATTTGAATAATCAAAATCAAGTATTATAAAATAAAGCCAAAATTGACCCCAAATATAATAAACTATATTTGAATTAATAACTAAGTTTGATTAATTCATGATATGATTTTTATTTGTCATTTGATTTCTGCTTTATTTCCCCTGGAAACCAAAGTAGTAGTTATTAAATCCTGAGAGAAAATATAATTACTTCCTTGACCAGAAGAAAATAGATGTAAGCATAATCAAAATCAAGTATTATAAAATAAAGCCAAAATTGACCCCAAATATAATAAACTATATTTGAATTAATAACTAAGTTTGATTAATTCATGATATGATTTTTATTTGTCATTTGATTTCTGCTTTATTTCCCCTGGAAACCAAAGTAGTAGTTATTAAATCCTGAGAGAAAATATAATTACTTCCTTGACCAGAAGAAAATAGATGTAAGCTTGATATTAAATTTAGCTTAATTTCAAAATTATGGACTATTATATATAGCAGCAATATCTCACCAAAAGATTTAAATTTGAGCATAAATTATTCTGCCTTTTATTAAAATTATTTAAAAACTATATCTTCTAAAATGCAGATGGGAGTGCTCTTCATGAGAAGGAGCCCATTTTCTCTTCAGAGTATCTTCAGTTATCATGTGACAAAGGTTAATTAAAATAATCTTCAGTATAAATATCTCTCTTTTGAGGAATACCGTATTTCCATAGAAGAATAACATGAAGCTTTTATACTTAAACTGTTTTTAAATGCCTATAATGCAAATCAAGACCACAATGAGATACCATTTCACACCAGTCAGAACGGC
Organism: Oreotragus oreotragus; assembly: GCA_006410675.1. Classification (NCBI taxonomy): domain Eukaryota; kingdom Metazoa; phylum Chordata; class Mammalia; order Artiodactyla; family Bovidae; genus Oreotragus; species Oreotragus oreotragus. The sequence goes on along the minus strand of SJYX01018292.1, from coordinate 59,680 downwards.
TGCGATCCAAAAGTCTACAAGCAATAAATGCTGGAGAGGGTGTGGAGAAAAGGGAACCCTCTTACACTGTTGGTGGGAATGCAAACTAGTACAGCCACTATGGAGAACAGTGTGGAGATTCCTTAAGAAATTGCAAATAGAACTGCCTTATGACCCAGCAATCCCACTGCTGGGCATACACACCGAGGAAACCAGAATAGAAAGAGACACATGTACCCCAATGTTCATCGCAGCACTGTTTATAATAGCCAAGACATGGAAACAACCTAGATGTCCATCAGCAGATGAGTGGATAAGAAAGCTGTGGTACATATACACAATGGAGTATTATTCAGCCATTAAAAAGAATACATTTGAATCAGTTCTAATGAGATGGATGAAACTGGAACCGATTATACAGAGTGAAGTAAGCAAGAAAGAAAAACACCAATACAGTATACTGACACATATATATGGAATTTAGAAAGATGGTAATGAGGACCCTGTATGCAAGACAGTAAAAGAGATACAGATGTGTAGAGTGGATTTTTGGACTCTGAGGGAGAGGGAGAGGTAGAGGGTGCGATGATTTGGGAGAACAGCATTGAAATATGTATACTATCATGTAAGAAACGAATCGTCAGTCTGTGTTCGATGCAGGATGCAGGATGCTTGGGGCTGGTACATGGGGATGATCCTGAGGGATGATGTGGGGTGGGAGGTGGGGGGGGTCATGTTTGGGAGTTCAAATAAAAATTTAAAAAAAAAAAAGACTGCAAGAAAGATTATTTCTCAAATGACTGTATAAAAACACAGAAAAACTGTGTTTTTGGCAGTTATTATTCCGAGTACACTATACTTCAATGTGTAAATAATACTTAGATGTGTTTTTTCCCCCAAATTCATTATAATTAGTACATGGGACATAATTTGTTGATGCTATTCAATTTATAATTAATTTGTGAGGTAATTGTGCTGTTTTGCATTTTGATGAACTGTAATCCATATTTTTAAAATTCATATTTCATTAAAAATATCAGAAAAATAAATATTTGAATCATTTATTAGAGAAACAAAATACTTTTAAAAGTTAATTTCAGTCCTAGAATACTACGATTTTCAATATAAGTTTATTTTATATTATTGATATTTTTGCACAGATTTTTGCAGATAAAACAAAGAAGTTTGAAGTAATAATTTATCAGTTCAGTTCAATTCAGTTGCTTAGTCATGTCCAACTCTTTGCGACCTCATGGACTGCAAGACACCAGGCTTGCAGCACACCTGTTCATCACCAACTCCTGGAGCCTACTCAAACTCATGTCCATTGTTTCAGTGATGCCATCCAACCATCTCATCCTCTGTCGTCCCCTTCTCCTGCCTTCAATCTTTCCCAGCATCAGGGTCCTTATAATAATTTACAGAGCTAAATAACTGTGAAAAACATAATACAAAATATTTTTCATAATTGTAAAAGAATGTTATATCAATTCATTGAAAAACCAAGTACATAAACAGACACTTTTTATTAAAATATTATAGAATGAATGTGTTCCACTTAATATAGCATATTTAACATTGATTGTATGTATATGTTTAGTCACTAAGTTGCGTCCAATTCTTTTGCAACCCCATGGACTGTAGCCTGTCAGGCTCCTCTGTCCTTAGGACTTTCCAGGCAAGAATGCAGGATTGGGTTGACATTTACTTTTCCAGGGGATCTTCCTGACCCAGGGATTGAACCTACATCTCCTGCACTGGCAGACAGATTCTTTAGCACCAAACCACCTAGGGAGCCCTTAACATAGATTCAGTTCAGTTCAGTCACTCAGTCACGTCCAGCTCTTTGGGACCTTATGGAATCTAGCACGCCAGGGCTCCCTGTTCATCACAAACTCCAGGAGTCTACTGAAACTCATGTCCATTGAGTCAGTGATGTCATCCAACCATCTCATCCTCTGTTGTCCCCTTCTCCTCCCACCTTCTATCTTTCCCAGCATCAGGGTCTTTTCAAATCAGTCAGTTCTTTGCATCAGGTGGCCAAAGTACTGGAGTTTCAGCTTCAACATCAGTCCTTCCAATGAACACTCAAGACTGATCTCCTTTAGGATGGACTGGTGGATCTCCTTGCAGTCCAAGGGACTCTCAAGAGTCTTCTCCAACACCACAGTTCAAAAGCATCAATTCTTTGGCGCTCAGCTTTCTTTACAGTCCAACTCTCACATTCATACGTGACTACTGGAAAAACCATAGCCTTGACTACACAGACCTTTGTTGGCAAAGTAATCTCTCTGCTTTTCAATATGCTGTCTAGGCTGGTCATAACTTTCCTTCCAAGGGGTATGCATCTTTCAATTTCATGGCTGCAGTCACCATTCTACAGTGATTTTGAGGCCCCCTTAAAATAAAGTCTGCCTCTGTTTCCACTTTTCCCCCATCTATTTGCCATGAAGTGATGGGACTGGATGCCATGATCTTCGTTTTCTGAATGTTGAGTTTTAAGCCAACTTTTTCACTCTCCTCTTTCAATTTCATCAAGAGGCTTTTTAGTTTTTCTTCGCTTTCTGCCATCAGGGTGGTATCATCTGCATATCTGAGGTTATTGATATTTCTCCCGGAAATCTTGATTCCAGCTTGTGCTTCTTCCAGCCCAGCGTTTCTCCTGATGTACTCTGCATATAAGTTAAATAAGCAGGGTGACATACCCCTTTCCTGACTTGGAACCAATCTGTTGTTCCATGTCCAGTTCTAACTGTTGCTTCCTGACCTGCATACAGATTTCTCAAAAGGCAGGTCAGGTGGTCTGGTATTCCCATCTACTTCAGAATTTTCCACAGTTTGCTGTGATCCACACAGTCAAAGGCTTTGGCATAGTCAATAAAGCAGAAGGAGATGCTTTTCTGGAACTCTCTTGCTTTTTTGATGCTCCAGCTGTTGTTGGCAATTTGATCTCTGGTTTCTCTGCCTTTTCTAAATCCAGCTTGAACATATGAAAGTTCACAGTTCATGTATTGTTGAAGCCTGGCTTGGAGAATTTTGAGCATTACTTTACTAGCGTGTGAGATGAGTACAATTGTGCAGTAGTTTGAGCATTCTTTGGCATTGCCTTTCTTTGGGATTAGAATGAAAACTGACCTTTTCCAGTCCTGTGGCCACTGCTGAGTTTTCCAAATTTGCTGGCATATTGAGTGCAGCACTTTCACAGCATCATCTCTTAGGATTTGAAATAGCTCAACTGGAATTCCATCACCTCCACTAACTTTGTTCATAGTTATGCTTCCTAAGGCCCACTTGACTTCACATTCCAGGATATCTGACTCTAAGTGAGTGATCACACCATCGTGATTATCTGGGTCATGAAGATCTTTTTTGTACAGTTCTTCTGTGTATTCTGGCCACCTCTTCTTAGTATCTTTTGCTTCTGTTAGGTCCATACCATTTCTGTCCTTTGTTGAGCCCATCTTTGCATAAAATGTTCCCTTGGGATCTCTTAATTTTCTTGAAGAGATCTCTAGTCTTTCCCATTCTATTGTTTTCTTTGCATTGGTTACTGAGGAAGGCTTTCTTATCTCTCCTTGCTATTTGTTAGAACTCTGCTTTCAAATAGGTATATCTTTCCTTTTCTCCTGTGTTTCTCGCTTCTCTTCTTTTCACACCTATTTGTAAGGCTCCTCAGGCAGTCATTTTGCTTTTTTTGCATTTCTTTTTCTTGGGAATGGTCTTGATCACTGCCTCCAGTACAATGTCATGAGCCTCTATCCATAGTTCATCAGGTACTCTGTAACATTGATTACTCATCTATTAAAAGGTTGTTTTTCAGTCACTAAGTCATGTCTAACTCTTTGCCACCCAATGAATAGCAGCACACCAAGATTCCCTGTCCTTCATTATCTCTCAGAGTTTGCTCAAACTCATGTCCATTGAGTCGATGATGCCATCCAATCATGTCATCCTTTGTTGTCCCCTTCTCCTCCTGCCCTCAGTCTTTCCCAGCATCAGCATCTTTTCGAATGAGTTGGCTCTTCCCATCAGGTAGACAAAGTATTAAGAGTATTATATGATATTTTGCCATATTTAACTTAATCCTTAAATGGGAAGATTATATTTAGATAATTAAAAGAAAGTTCTTTCTCAGTGATCTTTCTTTCTACATAGACAGTGGAGATGTGGCCACTGTCACCATAGAATTACTCCAGATCTTCTCTAGATAGTTCTGATTTACATAACTTTGTGAGTGAATATATTTCAGTATAATTCTAGATAGATTTATGTAACATAACTTCATTTTTCTAAGTTAAGACAATTTTTGAACTAACAAATCTTTTTTGAGGGTGGGTGCCATGGTTTCCTATGATGAAAGTGTCTCTTGAAGGGTTCATCAGTTATTGTTTTTTCCTATTTTATTTCAAAGTAACTAAATTAATTTCCTTTCAGTTAAATACATTGCTATCTGTTTCCAGTTCATGACAATTCTAATATTATTACTATAAAATATTCAAATGACACAACATATCAAATTATATCGTATTATACTTAGTTTGACCTTTAAAAGTTGGCATAAATGCAAATCCAAACTACAATGAGACATCATCTCATACCTATTAGGATGGCTATTGTCAAAGACTCAAGACATAAAAAATGTTGGAGAGGATATGGAGAAAGGGAGTCTTGTGCACTGTAGATGGAAATGGAAATTGGTGCCAACACTGTGGAAAACAATATAGAATGTCTCCCCCAAAATAAAAATAGAACTACTATATGATATAGCAATTCTACCTCTAGGTATTCATCTGAAGGAAACTAAAATACTAACTCAAAAGGATACATTCACCCCCGTGTTCATAGTGGCACTGTTTACAATAGCCAAGACATGGAAGCAGCCTAAATTATCATCAGCAGATAAGGGGATAAATATTATTCAGCTATAAGAAACAAGGAAATCTTGTCATTGTGACAGCATCAATGGAACTTAAAGGCATTATGCTAAGTGAAATCAATCAGAAAAAGACAACATATGATGTCACGTAAGTGTGAAATCTAAAAACAGTGACAACAAAAACAACACTGAATTCATAGATCTAAAGAACAGATAGGTGGTCGCCAGAGATGAGGCTGGGGGCGGGTGAAAGGTACAAACTTTCAGTTATAAAATAATTCCTGGGATGTAATATACAGTATGGTGACTATATTTATAGAACTGTATTATATATTTGAATATTACTAAAAAATAGAATTTAAAAGCTCTCTTCACAAGAAAAGAAATTTGAACCCTGTGTGGTGATGTTAGACTTCTTGTGATGATAATTTCACAATATATACATATATAAAAATCATTAAGTTGTACATTTGAAACATATATTGTTACATATCAATTCTATCTCAATAAAAGTTATAATATATACATTGTCAGTTTTGGTTCATTATTTGAATAAATTTGATCATATTAATTTTTGAGATATATTAATAGCTCTGAATAAACTCCAGGGAAATCATTTGACTGTGGTAGACTCAAACTTTAGTGGTCATGAGGAGTTGTCTCCAAGTTACATCTAGACACGATATTTTGTCTGGATTTTGGGTCTAGATGACGCTGTTAAAATAATAAAGATTTTTGAGGAATAATCATACTGTATTGTAGAACTTTAAATAATGATGGTCTAATCTTGCTTTTAGTCAGGAAGTAGAAGAGAAAGAACTTTAGGAAATGGTAGCATCCTTTCTTGCCTCTTTTTGTTTGTTACTAGCAAGCCCAGTAAGCTGAAGGGTTTTTTTTCCCTTATACAGGTTTGGGATGAAAATCTTGCAAAGTCTGCAGAGGCTTGGGCAGCTACCTGCATTTGGGACCACGGACCTTCTTACTTATTGAGATTTTTAGGTCAAAATCTATCTGTACGAACTGGAAGGTAAGAAATAGTTTCACTTATACTGTTTATCCAGATAACTTTATCGATAACTTTATTGCCTATAGGCTCCAAATGTTAGTAGCACCAATTTCAAGTAATATCTACAAGTATTTATTGAGAACTCACTATATGTCAGTCACTGATGCTTGGTCTATGACTGTTTTAGATGTCCTCAAAAATTATTTAAATTTTTAAAAGAGCCTGAAAATACCCCCAGCTTTCACCCTTGGAACACCACCCCATAATCTATTCTACACTGCTGCTGCTGCTACTAAGTCGCTTCAGTCATGTCCAACTCTGTGTGACCCCATAGATGGCAGCCCACCAGNAATTATTTAAATTTTTAAAAGAGCCTGAAAATACCCCCAGCTTTCACCCTTGGAACACCACCCCATAATCTATTCTACACTGCTGCTGCTGCTACTAAGTCGCTTCAGTCATGTCCAACTCTGTGTGACCCCATAGATGGCAGCCCACCAGCCTCTCCTGTCCCTGGGATTCTCTAGGCAAGAGCACTGGAGTGGGTTGTCATTTCCTTCTCCAATGCATGAAAGTGAAAAGTGAATTCTACACTAATCTCACAGAATCTTTGAAAGAATCAGGTTGTATCCTTATCCTATCTCTTCTAGCTCAGGAAAATCCCTTCATAGTGGCAGAAGCCATTATTGTGTATGCAGCTTTTCCATGTTTGCATATTCCTATATATGTTATACAAATTCAATGTATTTACACATATATGCATATATACATATGCACATATATGTATATGCAAGTATACGCAACTGTGAATAAAGCTGCTTCCAGTAACAAGATAACTTTTCTACACTGTGAGAGGTCATCATCCAACATTCAAAGACTCATTCCCTTCCATACAGGGAAGAAAAATTGGGTGTATTCTTATTAAATTAAAATGATACAACTTTAAGGGGAAAAACCACTCTGAGTCTAGTATCACAGTTTTTTTTTATCTAATTTTTAATTATGTATAAGATTACAATAGAAGACATTTATGACATTGGTAAAAACAAGGTAAAGATAATAATTCCTGAAAGATTTGCCTTTCTCTTTTTGAAACAACCAGACTCATACTTAAACAAATACAAGATCACTTGCTCCAGGCCTGAACATTTTCATGCTTGGCTCTACTGGGAGGAATAGAAGATTCTGCTGGGTGGTGATGGTTATTGCGAGGGGGTGGATATGCTCTTGATTTGCCATTAATAGCCTGTAAAAAAACAATTAACTTGTAATTTAATGTGAGTCCACTATATATTGCTACCGCTGTACTGTGAGTTCTCATTGTGTTTCTTGATATTTAGATACCGCTCTATTCTCCAGTTGGTCAAGCCATGGTATGATGAAGTGAAAGACTATGCCTTTCCATATCCCCAGGATTGCAATCCCCGATGTCCTATGAGATGTTTTGGCCCCATGTGCACACATTATACACAGGTTATTTTGTCTTGTTCAGTTCTGATTCATTCTTTTTTTAAAAAATGCTCTATTTTGGTGAACCTGCATTTTCTTAACTCCTGATTCTAATAATGATATATCGGTTTATTTTCTCAGATGGTTTGGGCCACCTCCAATCGAATAGGATGTGCAATTCATACTTGTCAAAACATGAATGTTTGGGGAGCTGTATGGCGCCGTGCAGTTTATTTGGTATGCAACTATGCCCCAAAGTAAGTATCTGGTTGGCTTCTACTTCCTGAAATCTTTAATGATGTTAAATATCTTCAGTCTGATAGATATTTTTAACAGGTAAATAATATGAGTAAGACTTAACTAACAAGCTCAGATCCTCAAATTTTCCATTTTCTCATATATTAGAAAAGTTAAAAGGTGAAAGATTTCTTTTCACAAGGATTCTAGATTAAAATTTTGGGCAGGACAATTCGTGATTTGGAGATTCACTAAATTGTCCTCCTCATCTTTCTTTAGACCTGGTAGTTATAAAATAAACATATGCTTCCAGACTTTTGATAGCTTATATAAAAGTCTCAGGCAAGGATCTTCTAGGGAATTTATCAACACCACAGTATTTTCATCAATCATTCCTAGAATGTTGGCTTAACTTTTTCACTAAGAAAAGAAAACAAGCCCTTCTTCTTTAAGGGTAGAATTAAAATCACAGTTTATTTTTTCCATAGGTGGTTAAGGAGGCATTCAGACTCAGAAGGGAAAATTTAAATGCTATGACATCTTTTTAATGAAAGCTGTGCCATTATTTAAACTTCAGTATAAAAAATTCAGTAATTTCATCCTGTGGAACACATAAAATTGTATATTTCATATTGTGAAAATTGATCAAATATTGTAAAATGTAGTTGTATTTTATATTTATGAGCATTCTTTTGTATTATGAGGATAAACAAACATTTGTTAACATTTGATAAAATGCTTTTTTGATAACAATGACTCTTTGGATAAAGTGTTCCAGTATTTATACATGTCTTTTCCCTTTTGGAGTAAATATTAAAATGTGCAAAGGATTTATGACATGCCTGGTGTCTTCCAAAGTAAGTCCCAAACAAAGATTTTTCTCCAGCTTTGCCAGTATGGGGAGGGAATGAGAAAACGTTTCACAAATAACTGCATTACTCATTTATATGGTCGTATGCCAGGGGCAGTGTTTTTGCAAAGTTAGAAAAATAGTGATTTTCCCAATGGTCCCCTCTCCACAGTCATTAGAATAGTAAGATTTGGAAAGTAAAATGTGACTGCATCATGAAAAGCATTAAAACTGTGCATTTGTTTGATATTTTCAGTTATGCACCTTATATTTTCCTATTAAGACTCTAACTCTTCTTTCTGACATAAATAGGCCAGGCAGTTCTCTAGTGAAAGAGGCTTTTATTACATTCATTTGGCTATTCTGTTTTTGGCCAGTGATGGGATTTTTGCAATATTACTGATGAGATGTCTGATTGTTTTATGTCTAAGAGATTAAGATATTGTGTTAGTATGGTGTATTTGCTGTGACAGAGAACCATTTTTTGAAACAGGCAGTGAAGAAAGTTTAAAAATTCTGACTGATAGTTGAATACCAGCATGAAGTTATCACAGGCCTACCTGTTTTTCAAGGAAAAATGAAACACAGGGTTGGGTGGCAGTGGGGGGCGGGGTGGGGGGTTGAAGAGAGAGAGAAATGAGAGAATGACAATTAATTAGCTTAAAAGAATAAAAATTAAAATATGTTTTTCCATTGACTGATTTACTATTGAATATGGGGCTTCCCCAATGGCTCAACATTTTAGCTTTTCCACTGTTGTTTTATCTTCAGCCTTGACTTCAACACACCACATTTTCTCCTGACCATTCAGTTTCCTTCACACTTCTGGCTCTGTGGTTATGTTAGTACTGCAGTTATAATCACCATGCTACTGTAAATAAAGTCATTGCTTCCTCCGTCATAGCTAAAAGAGCTTAGTAACAGTAAGACGTTGTGACTGTTTTTCTCTTAAATGCTGAATTTGGTGTATCATTATGGCCATCAAGATGAAGGAAAATATTGACAACATTCAGTTAAATGTGTTCAGCATTATTTCAAAAAATTAACAGTATTGCTAAAAATGATAACTGCGAGTTTACATACGGGAACATGTTTTGGAGTCATCTTAAATGGTTGCTTCTATAAGCCATTATTCTCTTACTGAGTTTTCTGTGTCTCATTTTATGAATGCTGAGAATCTAAATTATTCAACTTTAGAAAGAAATCCTTTGAGCTCTTACTTCTTGCTCATGTCACCATTTCTAAGCCTCCCCAAATTGTATATATACTGTATATGGGCTTCCCAGGTGGCCCTAGTGGTAAAAAAGCCACCTGCCAATGCAAGAAACATAAGAGAGGAGGGTTTGATCCCTGGATGGGGGAAGATCCCCTGAAGAAGGAAATGACAACCAGTTTTCTATTCCAGTTTTCTTGCTTGGAAAATCTCATGGACTGAGGAGCCAAGTGGGCTACAGTCCATGGGGTCCTAGAGAACTGAACACAACTGAGCGACTGAGCACATACACACTTATATATGTGTATATATATATATGTATATAATTGTATATGTTTTACTATCTTTATAATAGCATTAGCATGAGTTTTTAAAAAGTACATTTAAGAGGACACAGCATATGTGTTCTGGAAGGCTGCAGTAGGAAAGAGGCAGCTGTGGTGAGGGATAGAACATCAAGTCAGATGTGGGTTGACTAATAATGTTACCGTTCATTGTAAATTATTGTAAATTAACATGATATTAACTTACTCAAAAACAATTTTTAAAGTAAGATATATAGAATAAATTGCTAGAGAAATAAGAAATGAATGTGACTTTCAGTGCTTTTCTAAAAATGACACACTTCTGAAAATGTCATCACACATCAATGTGTGATCATGTGCTTAAGGACAATCAGATTTTTTTAAATGAACAATTAACACTTATGCTCTCTTCTTTTTTTTTTTTTCCTAGGGGCAACTGGATCGGAGAAGCACCATATAAAGTAGGGGTACCATGTTCAGCTTGTCCTCCAAGTTATGGAGGGTCTTGTACTGACAATCTCTGCTTTCCAGGTGTAACGTCAAACTACCTGTATTGGTTTAAATAAGCTTATCTTTTCCTCCAGGAAATATAATGGTTTCTGGGAATCATAGGCATATATATATATTGAGTTTTGCACATATTATACATATTTTATCATAATCTTGTTTCCTTTTATTATTCATTGTAAAGATTAGTGTTTATCTTATATGTTTGTTTAATCCTTTGAGGTAATCAAACATCCCTTTCTATTTTCTGACCTCTAAGTCTAAATTAAAATACTGTGTATGTAGCATTGACATAGTTGATGCATCCAATTACAAAGCTTGTTTTCCAAAGAAATTATGTTATATTCCTAACAAAAGAACATATATTTGGCCTATAAATACACATACATAGATGATGTAATACATAGATCATATGATTTTGTAATTAAATTGGAGGAATTTTTTAAAAATCCTACTCGAAACAATATGTTAGGTGGTAGGACATCTCCTGCACCCATTTCTTTAATATCCCAAAACTTATCATTTGCAAACTACCAATAAAACTCCATAATATCTAGATATAATAATTTAATTAAGAACCACAGATTTCATTATGGAAATATTTTATTTGGGTCCACCAAAAGATATTCTCAATTTATGTAAGGTTGAACACATTTATTTTGCTTAACCTCTTTTATTGAACCAGTAATCATGTGTGGAGTGGTTATGATGGGCAAGGCACTCTGCTAGTTATGTTCTGGTCATGCAAGGATAATAAGACATAATTCCTGTCTTCAAGAAGCTCACAAAAATATTCAAGAAATAATGCAGCACAATTATTGGATTGTCCAAAAAGTTTGTTCGGGTTTTTCTGTGATGTTACGGGGAAACAAATGAACTTTTTGGCCAACTCAATATTTTGCTGTAAAAATGTTCTTTGTTAACAAATTGATTTTTCATGTACATTTGAGGACGTGAACCCAACGATGTTCACATGTAGGTGGAATAGGTGATATTCCGTGTAGTATGTCTCCTGGTTAGCGCGAAAATGTAGCTATAGTGCTTGGAACTAAGTGAGGCAGGGAAGAATGAACAACTGTGAGTGTAAACAGTTGATCTGGAAGGTAGAAAGCAAGACCTAAGTGAACTGACAAGGTCCAAGAGAAGTAAGATTCAGGAAACAGGAATGCAAACCCACGGAAACAGGGTTACCGTGCACGTGTGCACACACACACACACAAACACACACGGAGAGCCTCAGAAAGGCATAGCCTGAAGGTTTAATATACCTTGAAGCCCGTGGGCAGGAGGAGAGGGATACCAGAAAGAAACACGCAGGTGCCAAGGATATTTCCTGTTCTCCAGTCTATTTAGCATGATGGTCACTGAGCATCATGTGGAAAATTTCATGTACACACCACAGACAGCTACGATTTTGTAAAAGGGGCCTCTTCAGATGATTTTATAAGCACTAATTACCAAACTCTATGACCATATCTAAGTATATCTTTCAGTTCTCCATTAAGTTTGCGTGTGTGCATGCTCAGTTGCTTCAGTACTGTCTGACTCTTTGCAACCCTGTGGACTATAGCCCACCAGTCTCCTTTGTCCATAGCATTCTCCAGGCAAGAATACTGGAGTGGGTTGCCATTTCCTTCTCCAGGGTATCTTCCTGAATTAGGGATTGAACTTGTATCTCCTGTGTCTCCTGCATTGGCAGGTGGATTCTTTACCACCGAACAAACTGGGAAGCCCCAAAAGTGAAGCATGGTGGAAAGCAAATCACAGTGAAAATTTCACTCATGTGATTTTGGAAATGCTTATTTCCAAGTCACTTTCAGAGAGGAGAAATTCAACACATGGATCAAGACACTTAACACATTACATTTTACATGTGCATGCATGTGCACGCGCACGTGTGTGTGTGTGTGTATGTGTGTGGTTCAAGTTATATAATGCTGCAGTAGAATTACAGAATCAGTAAACACAGTTAGTTCCAGAGTACAAATAACAGAAGGAAGCTACTTGTTTAAAATTCCCTACACATTTGCAGTTTTTTAGTGTAGATTCATTGAAAGATGACAGATAGTTAATTAAATTAAATCCAATGGGGGATTATCCAGCATCTGGAGTTCAGATTTTCATGATGACAAATAATTGGCCAGATTTCTTTCACATACTGAATCTGACCAAATGTTTTCCTATCAAACGACTTTGCTTTTGTGGGAACATATATAGACTTTATTAAAAATAAGTATTTCTGGAGACTAATATGAAGAACAGAAATAACAGGAAGAGTCAGATCTCAAATCAACTTTTAGCTAATATATACAGGCAATTGGAGAGAAAGCTCACTAGTGGGATATTTGTTTGCTTTATCTAGATAGTCTTTCTTGAGTTTCCTAAACTAGTTCTACAGAAGTAGTAAAATAACTATTAAACCAAAAAAAGGCTATAATCAGTTCTATCCTATTGCTGGTTTACTTGTGTGGCTTGATTTCTCAGGTCTCAAAAAGAATAATGATATTTGCCACGTGATTCACAGAAGTTCATTTGAAGGTAAAATTACCATATTAATAGAAAATCATGAATATTAAAATTATCATTAATTTGTGAAGCTTTTATTTGAGATAAAATTAAGTCTTTCATGAGCTCCTCTTTGGCAGAAATTCTGTCTTATCTTTGTGTGTTTATACCAGCTTCTTATATAATGGCTATAGTGTAAAAAGTTTTTATATGAATGGGTTTTTAAAGTTAACGCAACAGTCTAGAATTAGAGGAACCTCACCTTTCCATGTTTCATTAAGACAAAAATGTCTTAAATACAAAGCTTTGAGTGCATCAACAATCCAGATAAAGCACCAAATATAACAGATTAAGACTAGGAACGACATACTCATAAACTTGTACACAACAGTCCTTTCCAAATATAAGTTTATTTATAACTTAACAACTGAGCTGAAAATGTAACGGGTATATTTGTTATTCTATCTGTGTTTCTTAAAGTTAGTAATATAAAGTGGCCATGTGAAATGTTTTATTTTCTAGGCTAAACCAAATGAACATTTGCTTGAATCAACCCAGAGTGTCATACTTTTCACAGCATGCAACAATGGTGCTAGGATAGCTATTTCTCACTGTAACTCCCAGAGGGAAAAAGGGTCTGGACATAAGCTATTTCATAAGAGCAGCTTTAAATAGTATTGAAGTTTTCATTTCAATAGGTTTCATTCGAAACGGTGATTGGCATACATATTCTACAGCACTGAATTTTATCTTTGGTATGGATTTTTCATTACATCCTTTATTTAGTAGAAAAAATTTTTTTTAATTATGTCATAACATCATTTTTTTTTTGCTTCCATGTCATCAAAAGACTGGAAAAATTACAAGTTGATCTATTAAACTGATGGATTCCTTTACAGAATTGTATTTGAGTTGTGTAGGCACACTCTTCCTGGTTATGGTAGGTAAGTTTGCTTTTAAAATGTGGCAGAAACAATTTTCATTGTTATCATGTTTTTTTTTTTTCCTGTCCAGTAGTCTAAGCAGCATCACTTCCGTGGTCCGTTAGGACTTCCCTACCAAGTTCACTTGGCAGTTAATTTGAAACTTTTGTGGAAATACTCATTTGAAAGTTCCATGAAGTTTTAGCACAGAGTTGACCAAAGAGTAGGGAAAATTCAATCAGTATAATTTACTCAGAATATTTCTCATTAGTATATGCTTGTGTTAGATCAACTTATAACATCTACATAAGCAATCAAAAACATATTTAGGCCAGTTCAAGTGTTCTGTGTTTATATCCTGCTTATTAAGTGAATACATAAGTTAAACAGATCATCTGAATGTGTTCAGGAAGGAAAAGTCATGCTTAAACTGGGGTCTGTTTTCTCCCCCTTGTATAACAACATTCCCAATGTTCTGCAGTAGCATAGGACACCAATCTTGGATAGAAGGAAGCTGTTTCCTACGGAAGTGTTTAGGGAGAGTAAAACAGATTTCTATCAACATCTAATATTATCTGTTTTATATTTGCATTTTTTTGTATTGTTATATGTGTGAAGGAAGACATTTAAACACATGCAAAATGATTTTTTAAAATTCTTTCATCTTCTAACTTTGACTTATGAGAGGTCAGTCAACAACTTAGAAAGTTACACAGTTCACTGGTTAATGGTGCTGAAAATTCATTACAACCACCATATACTTGCTTTAATTTTGGTTTCTTGCAATTAAAGTTTTTAATAAGTGTGAACTATCAGTATCTAATCTGGTGCTATATATGTGGTGCTAAAAGAATTGTTAGTGTTAGTAGGTTAAGAAGTCTCTTTTTATTCATAGTTACAAATGATGTCCTTTCAATTCCTGATTTAGAAATATTAATAACGTCCTGTTAAATGAATCTTAACCGAAATAAGCCAGTGCGCTCTATTTTTATATAATAATACAACATTATTTGGGTGTTACAGAATGTAAATATATTTCTTAGAAGTTATCCATCTTTTTAAAAAGCATTTTTAAACTTGGGATGTAAAATTCAAGTTATCAACTAAAGGTTAGATTACACCTACACCAACCGTGCTTCAGGCACTGGCGCCCTCTGGTGGTTGTAAGAACAAATTCTCGATGGCAACTTGGCCTGCCAATAAAACCATTTCTTCAGTTCAATAAAAATTTAAGTTGCATAATATTAAATTCTTGGATACTCTGTAACTCTGATGGCATTAAAGATGCTTGATTCTATTTACATAATTTTCTAGGAGGGTAATACATATATCTTGACATCCATTTTCCTAAATAATAATTTTTTATGGCATTCTAGTCCTGAGGTGCTTATTAACAGTGTTATTTTTTTGAACTAGGTATTAATAAAATATATTTTTAATTTTGTTTACATCATAAATGCGATAAGAGGTAAAACTAGTGAACAGAACTCTGTGTTTCACTTTCAGAATTGATCATTTTTTTTATATATTGAAACAATTTCATATATGAAAAGATTCTCCATTTTTACTTGTTGATCTATAATTTGATAATGCTCTTTGGTCATACTATTGAGCTAATGATGACATTTTATTGTTCTATTCAAATTCCTTCTGGACTTAAAAATATACATAAAAATTTAGGATTATATCCCCTGTAACTAATGAAAGCAACATTTTTAGATAACCTTTCACTTGAGTTGTGCAGTTGACTAAGTGTGATAATCTGTTTCAACAAAGATATTTCTTAAACTGTGTTAGCATAACCAAATGAAACATATTTTAAAGCAGTTTCCCATGTTAGTATTTTCAAATTTATTTTAAAGCAACAAACCCTTTGTATGATCTCAATCCTATACAAAGCTCCAATATATAATATGTATAAGATGGACTAAACCTTCTCCAGTGCCTTGGAAGTTTCTTCCAAGAGGCCTAGGATTCCATAAAACCACTAGGAAAACATTGATCAAAGTCATCCAGTTCTCCCCATTTTCTCAAAGAAATCTACTAATTAAAGACAAAAAAAAGGAGACCCTAAAAGTTTTGCAATGGTTATCTATTCTTAAGTACCCACTTCACTTTGCATGTGTTAGAAGTCAAACTAATTGATGGAGCATTTAACACTGATTTTAACTGGTGCTTGGTTATAGATTACAGTATTTTGTGCTTTGTTATTTGACAAACAGAATTTTGGTACCATAATATTTTGAGAATTAGAGATAATTGTGATGCACATAGAACATGTTTAAAAATATCTGAATGTTTCAAATATGTACATAATCCTAAAATAGATTGTATCATTTTAGAGTTTATGATATTTTTTATTCGTTACCTAATACTGTGGTAGTAAAAGGTGCCTTTGATGTTGTGATATAATGTCATGAATGTGTACATACATTAAACCTGTGTAAACCTCTGACTTTATAAAGCATAACAAGTGTAGCTTTTTGAGCCCCAATATATTATTTTTCCTTCAATAAAATATTATAATGAATTGTTTTGTGTTTAAGATTTTAATTCATAATGATGAATTTATTTCCTGATTTTCAATAGTTTTACAATAGTAAAACTTTCTTGCCTTCCCTGCCTCCTTCCTTCCTTCTTCCATTCTTTTTTTATTTAATTCCACAAAATATTTCGAGACCCCAATGCAAAAGACATTTCCATGGAGAAAGAGGAGCAGAACACTATGTTAAGAAGTTCTGGCTGAGAAAAACTGCAGTAGTTGAACATAAATAATTCCATGTTTCCTACTGAGGGCGAGAAGAGAAACCACAGGCATTCCTGTGGGGGATGCACCATGTCTGGTCATTAGCTGGACCAAGAAGGCTGGTGTTTTACAGATGGTTCTGCCTTGCAGCAGGCAAATTTTCCCTCTGGTGAGATGGGAGAGCTCCCAGGCCAGTTCACCGTTGATGTTCAGTTGCTAAGTCTGGAACCTGAACTGTAGCATGCCAGGCTTCCCTGCCCTTCACTATCTCCCGGAGTTTGCTCGATGAACTCAGGTTCATCGAGTCAGTGATGCTACCTACTCATCTCATCCTCTGTGGCCCCCTTCTCCTCTTGCCCTCAATCTTTCCCAGCATCAGAGTCTTTTCTAATGAGTTGGCTCTTCTCATCAGGTGGTCAAAGTATTTGAGCTTAGGCTTCAGCATCGGTCCTTTCAATGATTATTCAGGTTGATTTCCTTTAGGATTGACTGGTTTGATCTCCTTGCAGTCCAAGGGACTCTCAGGAGTCTTTTCCAGCACCACAGTTTGAAGGCATCAACCTTCATTATGGTCCAACACTCACATCCATACATAACTACTGGGAAAGCCATAGCTTTGACTATTTGGACCTCTGTCAGCAAAGTGATGTCTCTGCCTCTTAATATGCTGTCTAGATCTGTCCTAGCTTTCCTCCCAAGGAGCAAGTGTGTTAATTTTATGGCCACAGTCAACATCCACAGAGATTCCAGAGTCATTCTACTTTTTCCCCTTCTCTTTGCCTTGAAGTGGTGGGACCAGATGCCATGATCTTAGTTTCTTGAATGATGAATTTTAAGCCAGGTTTTCCACTTCCCTCTTTCACCCTCATGAAGAGGCTCCTTAGGTCCTCTTCACTTTCTGCCATTAGAGTGGTATCATCTGCATATCTGAGGTGGTTACTTCTCCCAGCAATCTTAATTGCAGCTTGTGACTCATGATTCATCCAGCCCAGCATTTCACATGATGTACTCTGCATGTAAGTTATCAATAAATAAACAGGGTGACGGTATACAACCTTGTTGTACTCTTTCCCAATTTTGAACCAGTTGTTCCATGTTCAGTTCTAACTGTTGCTTCTTGATCCACATATAGGTTTCTCAGGAGACAGGTAAGGTGATTGGGCATTCCCATCTCTTTAAGAATTTTCCACAGTTTGTTGTGATCCACACAATCAAAGGCTTTAGTGTAGTCAATAAGGCAGATGTTTTTCTGGAATTCCTTTGCTTTCTCCATGATACAGCGAATGTTGGCAATTTGATTTCTGGTTCCTACATTTGTTTAAATATTTTACTTATCTCTATTTCATAGTGCACACATACTAGTGCATAGAAAACTGTCTAATATCCATTAGTATGTGGTATATTTATATTATATATAGTGGGAGTGCAAGATCCAGAACTTTCTACAAATAAGGGTGCACAACCAAACAGTTCGGAGGAAACAGGTCTAAAGGCTGGCTGCTTCCCAGCATGTTTCTCTGCTTCTGCTTTCTCTCTGATAGCCCACCACAATATGGCATCTGCATTGCTCTTTTTAAAAATAAAGCACATCTAATCGCATGCTGCCATTCATCGGGTCACAAAGAGTCAGACACGACTGAGCGACTGAACTGAACTGAACTGAATGACTTTCCCACACAACACCTTCCAAAGACATCCTCACACATTTAATAAAGCACAATGCTTTATCACCACTTATGGCTTGGCTGGCTTCTACCTCATTCTCCAACATCCTTCTTTCCTATTCTCTCTGCAGCTCACTCTGCACCAACTTCCCTTCTTCCCTTTTGCCAAGTTCATCCCCACCTCAGACTTTTCTCTTGTTCTACAGACTGGGACATTATTCTCCCAGACAGTCACAAGGGTTTCTTTCTCTCTCACTTCAATATGGGCCCCCTTCCAACTGACACTTTTCTGCCCTCCATATCTCTCCCACCAGAATGTAAGCCTCTTGAAGGAAGGAAACTTGCTTGTTTATTGCTATATTTATTGATGTACGTTCAGGCCCTAGGTTCATTTCAGTTCAGCTCAGTCGCTCAGTTATGTCCGACTCTTTGCAACCCCATGAATTGCAGCATGCCAGGCCTCCCTGTCCATCACCAACTCCCGGAGTTCACTCAGACTCATATCCATCGAGTCAGTGATGCCATCCAGCCATCTCACCCTTTGTCGTCCCCTTTTCCTCCTGCCCTCAATCCCTCCCAGCATCAGAGTCTTTTCCGATGAGTAGCTAAGTGCCCAACAAATATCTGTTAGGCAGACCAATGAATGAATGCAGTTTTAAAGGTTAAATGAAGTAATTATGTAAAGCCCTGCATGCCCACTCTTCCTGATAAGGACTAAACAAAAAAAAATCATTATTTTTACCATCACTATAATTTTTCATGGTGTTCTTAAACATGACAAGGGACCCATGGGTCCTCTATCCCTAGAGAGTATGTGCTAACATAGTTTACCACAAAAACAGTTAAACAACCCTATTTTCTCAGAAAAGCAGTATTTTTGATCCTTTAAATGACTTTTTAAAAAATCCGAAGCTAAAATCAGAATTAAATTAATGTCTTTTGAAGAATAGATCCATGCAGTCTAAATGGTTAACTTAAGATATGGATTGCTTGAAGAGACATTTTTATGTTGGCCCCTGATTTCACCCTCATATGTGGCAACAACTACACTGCAGAAATAGATAAGACTTCATTTTTATTTGAAGAAGAATGAGGCAAATTATGCAGGTTTGGAGAAAAGAGCAAGGAGTTCTTCAGCCTTTCCTCCATCATTTGTGCCGAAGAATGAGGGTAGGCCAGAGAGGGGAAAAAAAAAAGAAGAACAAGTGAGAAGTATGTGAAGGGCTGCATTTGCTCAGTGATTCCATTTGAATCAAATCAGGAAATAATAGAACTGATTTCTATGTTTGAAATCTGGGTCTTTTACCTGTAGCTTTAGTGAGGTGCTGAATACATAACACAGAGGAAGTAAGAATTCTATTTCAACTGGATTCATGAACTTAAGACATTAAACCAATTTAAACAGTCATATAGAAAAGAAAAATCTAAGAACATGAGATACCTTTTCAGAGATAGAAAACAAAATGACAAATCATATTATAAAGTATAATTATGATATAAATAATATTTATATAGTGCTTTCAGGTAAATTATAAATAATTCATAAAATGTAATGTCTATGTATTTTAATATTTTTCTTAGTTATTAAAAAGCAGCCTTATAATAGTAACAGGTAGACCTTTGTTATCTTTATGGATAAGGAAACATGATTTTTCAGTAGTGCTTCTCAATAGAAATGATGTTGACATTTGGGTGGGAAAATATTTTGTCCTGAGGGACTCCCATTCCCAATAGGCATTTACCATGCCTGAATCCTCAAAACACAAAATGCCTTTTAGAATCTTCTCCAGTTTTCACAAAATGTGACAACCAAATCACCTGTATACATTCTTAAGCACCTTCCTGGAGGTGTAAGGGTGGAGTAATACCCCTAAGTAAGAATCATTGATAGACACATTCATGAGTGAAAAATCGAAACCAAACAAGTCTGACTGATGCATCAAACACCTATACAGGCTGCTCATTCCTGTATGTTGTTGTAATTATGCACACTCACATATTTTCTTCATGGTATATTTTATTTTCAACTATGTGTCATACTCTTTGGGAGCTATGCACTGAACAAAAGAGATAAAAATCCATGCCTTATTCAATTTACATTCTGGAGAGGAGGATCAATAATGAGCAAATACATAAAACATGGAATGTTATCAGAGGTCAATAAATGCTATGGAGAAAAGAGCAGGCAGGATGAGGCATGGAAAATGTGGGAAGGGAGGGGACTCAGTTTCACATATGGGGTCTGGAAAGGCCCAACTATGGTAACATTTAAGCAACGATGTAAAAGATTTGAGGGAGATAGCCATGTGGAATCTATTCTTGGGCACATACTATGTGGACCTTTGCGGGAAAAGTTTCCAGGTAGAGGAAGAAGGGAGCCCTGAGGCCTGCTGTGTCCACAGACCCAATGGAGTGAGGAAAGAAAGCAGTATTGGAAGGAGGGCAAAGAGGTCATGGAATCCCTGGTTCAGTGGGCCAGACCATTGCAAGGGCTTCAGTTTTTATTCTCAATGAGATGGAAACTCATTGGCAGTGTCATAATCGGACACATTCAGAAGGACTTCTCTGGCTACCATGTGCCATATAGAGTCAGACAGACAAGAGAGAACATTCATCCTTTCTTTCTCTTGTATTTTCATTCTTCTTCCAAGCCCAGAATAACACAACAAAGAGTCACTGTCTTATCGCTTTTTAGACCCTCATTACTCAGAATCATAAATATGCCATTTATATTCACTGACTTCAGATCCTGGTTATACACTTAATCCTTGAAAGAAAAGTGTTAGTCAGGCAATCGTGTCCAACTCTTTGCAACCCCACAGACTGTAGCCCACTAGGCTCCTCTGTCCATGGAATTCTTCAGGCAAGAATACTGGAGTGGGTAGTCATTCCCTTCTCCACAGAATCTTCCCAATCCAGGGATCAAACCCAAGTCTCCTGCATTGCAGGCAGATTCTTTTACCGTTTGAGTCACCAGGAAAGCCTAGACTTAATCCTTGAGGTCTTTTCATTTATTCCACAAATGGCAACCCACTCCAGTACTCTTGCCTGGAAAATCCCATGGACCGAGGAGCCTAGTAGGCTACAGTCCATGGGGTCGCAAAGAGTTGGACACGACTGAGCGACTTCACTTTCACAAATATTTATCAGGCACCTTTTACATGTCAGGTACTGTTAAAGACAAATGTCAGACTAAGTCCCACGCACCAGAAGCTTACACTGCAGTGACAAGGGGAAAAATAAACAAACCAATAAATACATAATTAAAATCCCAGTGGAGATAATTATTATGAAGAAAAATAAACAGGGGAAGGAGGGAGAGGGTGGAGATGTTTTCAGATAATGATGGTCAGGAAAGACCTCACTGAGAAATGTGAGGAAATACAATAATGATGTCTGTTCTTTATCAGATGAAACTGCCTGGGGAAGATTTCTGTGATACAGTTATTGAAAAATAGCTAGCACTTATTTTCTTCAACTTTTCTGCTGCATCCAAAACAGTAATTCACTCCATTTTTTAAAACGCTTCTCTTTGGGTTCTGAGGCCAGAAGGGAAGTGCAGAATGGCCAAGGAGAGTACAGAATGGGATGGTCAGTGGTTCAGCTGAGAAATAATGAAGTTCTAAACTGAGTTTATAAAATTATATTTATTACTAAATGAGTCTCTCTGAGGCCAGCCTTGACATGTAACTCCCCTGTTAGAATACTTTCCTTTGCATCTTACCCATTATCGAATAAATGCAAACAACATTTCCTTCATTTAACTTCTCTTATGCAGAGGAGAAGGTTTATATTTACAGTTTTTCCCTACTATGTTTTACACACCTTTTCTAACAGAATCACTCATACCCTAACCTACACTTCCCAACATTTCTTTCTGGTCTTAGATGGTTTACATTGTTTAGATGTATATGTATGTGTGTTATATGTGTGTCCTTCGTAACACAAACTCTTCTCATACGGCTTTAATGTTACCTCGTTTGGAGATCTTTGGTTTCCCACGGTTGAAACCTTGTACTGTCTCTTTTGAGCACCAATAGCACTTGATCTGTATTTCTATTGTTACACTTAACCTCCTATAACCTACCCCTTGCTGTATATTTATAAACCTTCTAAAAACCTTTTCATTTTACTCCTTGGTCCATGCTAGGGTCACCTCTGTATTCACTCATGAAGTAGTTAATGCTTTTAAGCAAGGCTGTGGTCAAGTCAATTGCCACAGTATTTCTGCTGTGGTCACAGATCTGCAGGTACGTGAGTGACCAACAGAGGCCACTCTTGTAACTATCTGTAGCAACACATTTCTGCAGAAAACTTACAGGAACTTAGAAGGCTTATATCATAGTATCAACAATTAGTATTTCTTTTGCATTACTTAAATACAGATGTGACAGTCAGGGCATGTTACAGAAACTATGTGAATGATTTTAGGTTTCTCAACCTTTGAGAAAGTAATGCAATTCATTCTTCAGATGTACTGGCAAGTGGGTGGCAATTTTCTGAAAGACATTTCAGAATAAAGTTGAAGAGAAATGCTGACTAATAGACTTTGAATAACTAACATAGAATTGTGAATATTAAAAATGGATCAATCACCCAGTCATGTCCAACTCTTCGCAACCCCATGGACTGCAGCACACCAGGCCTCCTTGTCCCTCATCATCTCCCGAAGTCTGCCCAAGGTCATGTCCATTGCATCGGTGATGCCATCCAGCCATCTCATCCTCTGACACCCTGTTCTCCTTCTGCCTTCAATCTTCCCCAGCATCAGGAACTTTTCTAATGAGCCGTCTGTTCACATCAGACGACCAAAATACTGGATGGAGTTTCGCTACAGCATCAGTCCTTCCACCGAGTATTCAGGGTTGATTTCCCTTAGGATTGACTGGTTTGATCTCCTTTCTGTCTGAGGGGCTCTCAGGAGTATTCTCCAACATCACAGTTCAAAGGCATCAGTTCCCTGACGTTCCGCCTTCTTAAGGTTCAGCTCTTACAACCATACGTGACTCCTATACTTTATGTTTACTAAGAAGTATTTTTAAAGCTGAATCAGATACACTTAATTTTTATTTAGTAAAAATTTAGAAACTGATTGTAATGTAAGAGTTGGTCCCCTTAAGTAAATTTAATGATTTTTGGCAAAATATAACTTCATAATGTAAATAATTATATCTTATTCAACTGTAGTATTTAAATACCATTGAGGCCAACAACAACAACATACCATTAATTGTATGTTAATATGGTAACATACCATTATATTATAATGTAACATAATATATATTAATGCCAGTGAGAATTTCTTATTCAGTTCAGTTCAGTCGCTCAGTCGTGTCCGACTCTTTGTGATCCCATGAATCGCAGCACGCCAGGCCTCTCTGTCCATCGCCAACTCCCGGAGTTCACTCAGACTCACATCCATCGAGTCAGTGATGCCATCCAGCCAGCTCATCCTCTTTCCTCCCCTTCTCCTCCTGCCCCCAATCCCTCCCTGCATCAGAGTCTTTTCCAGTGAGTCAACTCTTCGCATGAGATGACCAAAATACTGGAGTTTCAATTTCTTATTAGCAACAAAAACTAAATGAAATTTTTCAAAGTTACTTATGATTGTACCAAATTACTCGGTAGCTATAAATTTAATGAAACATATCTAAGACCTTCAGTGTAAAAAATAATATATAAAAAGCAAATGTTGAACAAAGTTTGATTCAATCATTGATTGAAAGGTACATATCTTTTTCATGTATTGGAAAAAATGTTTTAAAGACGCCGATACCCTCCAAACTGATCTACAAATTCACTGCAATCCCTATTAAAGTTCCAGTATGTTTTTTTGTGAAAGTCTATCAGCTGAATTGAAAATTTATACAAAAAGCAAAAAATCCAGAATACTCAAGAAAATCTTGAATGCACGCAGAAGCAATGACATGGAGGAAATACATTACCCAATCTCAGGACTAATTTTATAACTACTCTAAAGTCAAGAGTGATTTTGGCATAAGGATACACAAATCAAAATGAATGGAGTGTCCAGAAATAAATTCCTACAATGCTCCTGATGTATGACACAGGCACCACTGCAGTTCACTAGGGCAAGGTTGATATTTTCTATAAGTGGCTCCTTGTCAAACTGAAATCCATTTGAAAACATACTAAACCCTACCTTACACAATACACAAAAATTAATGTGAGATAGATTCATAGATACATAAGTGGAAAGTATAACAATAAAATTTCTAGAAGAAAATCTAACACAGTATCTTCATGACTTTGGGGTAGACAAACAGTTCTTAAACATGGCACAATAAATGTTAAACCTCAAATAATAGATTCATAAATTGAATTTTATTAAAAGTAAGACCTTCTTGTCAAAAGATGGCATCAAGAGAATGAAAAGGCAAAGCACAAAGACAGTCTCTTCAATAAATTGTGCTGGACAAGGTGGACAGCTACACATGAAAGAATGGCATTAGAACATTTCCTCACACCACAGAGAAAATAAACTCAAAAAGGATTAAAGACCTAAATGTAAGGACTGAAACTATCAAACTTCTAGAAGAGAACATATGCAACACACTGTGACATAAACCACAGTCAGATTTTTTTTTTGGGGGGGGGATCTGCCTTGTAAAGCAAAAGAAATAAAAGTTAAAATAAACAAATGGGACATAATTAAACTTAAAATATTTTGCATCACAATGGAATCAACGACAAGATGAAAAGTTAACCTAAGAAATGGGAGAAAATATTTACAAATGATATCAAAAGTTTAAAACCCAAAATATATAAATAGCTCATACAACTCAATATAAAAAAAAAAAAAAAAACAAGCAATCCAACTAAAAAATGGATAAAAGACTTGGATAGACATCTTTTCCAAGGAAGACATACAGATGGCTAAAAAGCACATGAAAAGATGCTTAACATGACTAATGATTAGAGGTCTGAAAATCAAAGCCACGAGATACCACTTCACAGTTGTCAGGATGGCTATCAGCAAAAAGTCTACAAATGACAAATATTGAGAAGGATGTAGAGAATGGAAACCTTTGCATACTATTGATGGGACTGTACAACAAATTGGTGAATCCACTATGGAAGTTCCTCAAAAAGCTAAAAATAGAACTACCGTATGATCCAGCAATTCCACTCCTGGGTATACATCTGAAAAAAGCAAAAACACTAATTTGAAAAGATACACGCACCTTAATATTCATAGCAGCATTACTTATAATAGCCAAGATATGGAAACAAGCCAAGGGTCCATCAATAAATGAATGAATAAAGAATTAAATATATAAAATATATATATAACATATATTATTCAATTATTCAATTATTATATATTATTATTCAATATATATGTATTTAATATGGAATAACACTCAGCCATACAAGAGAATGAAATTTTCCCATTTGCAACAAAAAGCACAGAAGGACCTGGAAGGTACCATGCTTAGCGAAATGTCAGACAAAGGAAGACAAATAGAGTATGTTATCATTTATATGTGGGAACTAAAAAATAAAACAAACATATGTATATATATACACAAAACAAGATGGCTCAGATGGTAAAGAATCTGTCTGCAATGCAGGAAACAGGGCTTCAATCCCTGGATTGGAAAGATCCGCTGGAGAAGGAAATGGCAACCCACTCCGGTATTCTTGCCTGGAGAATTCCATGGACAGAGGAGCCTGGTGGGCTACAGTCCATGGGGTCACAAAGAGTCGGACATGACTGAGTGACTAAAACACACACATATATAACAAAACAGAAAGAGAATTAGGGAGAAAAACCAGTTATTACCAGCGGAGACAGGAAATGAGGGAGGGGCAAAATAGCTAGTGAGGATTAGGGGTATAAACTACTAGGTATCAAATACATAACCTATGGGGATATATTGTACAGCATAGGGAAATGCAGCTATTACACTGTAAAAACTTTAACTGGAATATAAGCTAAAATATTGAAACAGTATATTTTATACCTGAAACTAATATAATACTGTAACTTCAATTATTAAAAAAAGAACAGGCAAAGCATGAACTGGAAGAAACAGTCTATAATGCACTTCTGAAACTTTTTATATCCAGAATTATCAAATAAAACAATTAGAAAAAGACAGATATAATACTAAAAAAAGATGACATATTTTGTATTTTTGTTTTGCAAGATGTAATTGGTTTTTATTCAAAATTGCTTAGTCAATGTTTATAACATCTTATTCCCTTTATATATTTATAGGCTTTCATTTCTTAAAGAAATTAAATATAGTTATCTTAGACTCTGTATCTGCTAATTCGAATATCTGAATTTCTTACTGGTTTGTTTTTGAGGTGATGTTACCAAAGCTCTCTTTCCCTTCCCGCCACCTCACACAACCAGTAAGGTCATCTGTAGATTATTGACACCTGGGCTGAAGCCCAGTCCCACTAAGATGAGTTTCTTTACTCCAGTTAGTCCCGCAGGGATACTACCAATCTGAAATTACTTTAAATGAAGTTCCTTGATTCAGATTTTTCAGACCACAAAGACAGAATGGATTTGGACTAGAAACATCTGTCGTGTAAGGGCTAGGTTGTGGTTACAAATTCTCAAGGAGGATTTTATTTTTTTATCACCTAGTGCCAAGATCCCACCCCAGTACTCTTGCCTGGAAAATCCAATGGACGGAGGAGCCTGGTGGGCTGCAGTCCATGGGGTCGCTAACAGTCGGACAGACTGAGCGACTTCACTTTCACTTTTCTCTTTCATGCATTGGAGAAGGAAATGGCAACCCACTCCAGTATTCTTGCCTGGAGAATCCCAGGGACGGGGGAGCCTGGTGGGCTGCCGTCTATGGGGTCACACAGAGTCGGACACGACTGAAGTGACTTAGCAGCAGCAGCAGCAGTGCCAAGATCAAGTCAGGCAAGTTTTTCAGCTGTCCCCTTCTGTGTGGTGGATTCATTTCTCACTTCCCTCTTACACTGACCTATGGGGTCCAGCTTTATGTGAAGTCTCCTATGAGACAACCTGCTTCCTCTTTTATTATAACATTCCTCATATTATTTTTTTCCTTTTGTGTCAGCTCAGTAATGAATTAAGACAAATAAATTTTCTATGCAGGATTTTAATAGTATGAGGGGTTTTCAAAGCATGTCTTTTACCACACTATTAGAAACAGAGTTGTAACTGTGCATAATCTGAATAGGATTCGAACCAATAGTTACACAACATAAGCAAGGGGATCTTCAGCCAGTAAGTGGCAAAGCCAGGATTTGAACCCAGACAAAACTCCAGACTGTGTTCTCAACCACTACTCATTTTTGCATACAGATTTCTTGACATGGTTACTAGTGAATTAGTGGAAAGTTGATAAATATTGAACAATGGCATTATTTCTAATAAAGATCAAATACCTGGTTATAAATAATAGCAATAATTATCATAAGTAAAAACATGCGAGTGATTATAGATGTGAAAGCACTTGAGGAAAACCAAGGAACTATGTCTTAGATGGATTTTGCATGTGTTCACCCCAAATTGCATCAAGAGAAACAATCTTGCTTTTGGATCCACCGTCTGACAGTAAATCATCGAATACTTTCGTATTGCTATGTTTTTGATCCTTCCTGAAACTAGGCAGTGTGTATAATTTAACTTCTTACATACTCATATTATTTGTAGAATAAATGTCTTTTACATTTTGACTTTCCTCCTCCTAAGTCAAAGTAAATCTTTCATTTTTGCAATTTGAATTTTGTAAAACATTTATGAAATTACCATAACTCACCTACATTCTCCATTTCAATATTAGTAGTTAATTCTGCTGTTCACACTTTTCCCTTTTAGAGAGCTCATCAAATTTTTAATAGTCTTGTCAAGGAGAGATTTTCTCCACTGGTTAAAAGAGTACTATATGGTCCAGTAATTTGAGCTTCCATGGACTGATGGTAGAGAAAAAAATCCCAATACACAATACTTTAATATGATAATTAAAGTGCATTTGTATCAGTTTAAAAACCTTTAGCACATAACTAAAATTTGGTTTCAGTTGCTTTGAATATATTTTTTGATTCTAAAATTTTGAAAGAGTAGAAACAGTTGCCCAATCTACAACTATAAATGCTAAAACTAACCAGATTTCAATAAGAACATACAAATGGAAATAATATGTAATTTAAGTACAATAGCATAAAATTTAGGTGGCTTTAGGTTTTTTTGGCTAAATGCTATATTGATATTCCAAAAGACTAATCGGATGTCTGCTGTTGAGCAAAGGGTAGACAGAGTTGGGGAATATTAAAGTCAAAAAATGTGTAAGGTAAAATTTTTATAATAAAAAGCTATTATAATTACTCCCATTCCACCAAATAGGTTAACATTCTTTCTAGAATACTTTATTGTTGTTGTTTCATGATGAAATATAATTTTTCTACTGGTTATCTCAGACTCACCCTTACTTAAAGAAAGAGTTGAATTTGAGACTTGCCTTAGAGACACTCCACCTGCCAATCAGGAGATGCAGGAGATTCTGGTGCATTCCCTGGGTGGGAAGGATCCACGGAGAAGGAAATGGCAACCCTGTCCAGTATTCTTGCCTGGAAAATCC
Organism: Oreotragus oreotragus; assembly: GCA_006410675.1. NCBI lineage: Eukaryota > Metazoa > Chordata > Mammalia > Artiodactyla > Bovidae > Oreotragus > Oreotragus oreotragus. The sequence continues at coordinate 30,825 of SJYX01018292.1, read as the reverse complement.
CATGAACAGAGGAGCCTCGTGGGCTACAGTCCATAGGATCGCAAAGAGTAAGGCACACTGGGCACGCAGGCGCACAGGCATCAGAGATACTACATTTTATATTGATGAATAATTCAAATAAATACTTTGATAAAGCAAATAGTTCATGAAACAATGAAAGGAAACCACACAAGATACCTTTATTGCTATTAGCAAGAATACTGGAGTGGGTAACCATTCCCTTCTCCAGCGGATCTTCCAGACCCTTGGTTTGAACCTGGGTCTCCTACATTGCAGGCAGATTCTTTACCATCTGAGCCACCAGGGAAGGCCTTATGGCCATTACTTCAAGTTATAAAACATTAATTCACTTTAAAATGTGGATATAATTTTAATTACGCTTTCAATTATGGTTTTCACTTTGACAAAAAAAAATGTCTGCAATGTTTCTATAGAGGATTGACAGAGCTTTAGATAAAAATTAAAATTCATGCTTAACATATATAACCACATCATGGTGTTTTAAAAAGATCCAACCAAGGAATTACCATCAGGTATGAGCAACAAGCTAGAAAGTCTATCTTTCTAGTTTTAATTCATAGTATATATCTTTTTCCCACCTGGGTTTTCCAAAACAAGAACATGGCACTTTTGGGCATGGATTATGAGTGGACACATGTTTACACTGATATTTCCCCTAAAACGTAGCCAATGTGACCCCATCAGTAGCTGGGATAGACACTCATGGGCAGGACTCAGCTGCTGATATTAGAAAGTAGCCCTGCGTATGCTTGGACTTCCCTGGTGGCAGAGACAGTTAAGAATCTGTCTGCAATGAGGGAGACCTGAGTTCAATTCCTCGGCCAGGAAAATCCTCTGGAGAAGGGAATGACACCCACTCTGATATTCTTCCCTGGAGAATTCCATGGACAGAGGAGCCTGGCAGGCTACAGTCTATGGGGCCACAAAGAGTCGGACACAACTGAGCAACTGACACTTCATGCTATGCTTAGTTTTCTTCCTTACTTTATAACAGGATCTTCTGCCCCTGGAAGCCAAAAGGAGACCATTATGAGTTGACAGCCTCTCATTTGAAACAATGATCTTTGAAGTAAATTCCCTCAACTAATTCTTCTGCTGGGATCAGTTAACCTGAGGTTAAGAGAAGAAAAAACTCCAAGAAACAACTATCTATGGAACACAATTATACACTACAATGGCAGCAATTTTAGACCATAAAAGAATTTCCAATGTTTTAAATTAAAATATGAGAGTATGAAGATTATTTTCCATTCAGTCATTATTATCTTTTTTGGACTTAAAGTTTCAATTTTACCAGATTCCTCAGATCTGTTTCTTTTTGGTATTTTGTTCAAAAGTTGCCCTTTTTCCTCCCACTAGTTTTGCTTCCCAGAACAAATAAGCATTTCTACTAACCACGGCCTGCAGTTTGGCTGGTTCCTGAGCAGAAGTCTTAGTGCCTGCTCATACTCAGTAATTTATCAAAAGGTAGAAAACCAGCTTCTAGCTTAGAGGGGAAAAGTTTTCACTTTATTTGCCCTGCATATAATGCTTGTCTGCATTCAAATTGGTAGTCCATTAATTATTTGAGAATCTAAAGAGCAAGGGACTTTCCCTCAGCCTCCCATGGCAACTATGTCTGTGGGCTCACCTGATTTTAATATATTAGCCCCCTTTTCCTCACTTTCTGTATCACAGTAAATGGAAAACTGGACAGCATTTACTCTAAAATTTCATGAGCTCTTCATGTTCTTTAAGGAGACATTTACTTTATTGAAACAGTGATTGGAAAAGGGTTTCAGTGCATAAATGATTTGCTCTGTTTCTAAGCTTAAATGTGATACTGAAGTGGAGCTCAGGCCCTGAGTGGAGTATTGTTTTGATTATCCCAATCTCCCTTTTCATTTGGTGTTATTGTCAGTCTTGGCAAATTGTTCCTAAGGAGTACATACATGAGATTTTCCACACACTACAAATAATACCCTGTCCTCATCGTCTGTCTTTCTGCACATACAACTATCTCAGAGACATCTTTGTGGCACTGTGCAATTTCAGCTTATAACAGCACAAAACATAGCTTCTTTGGATGTTGTGGATAGAGAAGACTCAGGGCAGTATTTCCAGAGGGGTAAGCCACACTTATTTTCTCTATAAGTGGGAAAAGCTGTCTTCTTGAATGCATTGTCCTTGTTTCCACATTGATTCAACCCCTACAGCAGGACAAGATGATAGCAGAATAGACTGGAGACTTCTGGAATATGAGTTGAGATGAGTTAAGAGAAAGATTTATGAGACATCATGAGGACCTCTTGTTCTGGCAATATCAAATGCTCTTATGCATCTTGGTTCTTTCACTGTTCTATACTGTCAAAAATTTGGCTAAGATCCATTCAGAAGTATCTAACTGACAAAAAGCACAGATTGTGTACAATGTTATTGTAGTTTCTTTGCAAGTAAAGTATTTTCTGTGCCTACTTATCTTCCCGTTATAAGAGCTCAGTTTGGGGAGGAATAGTCAAGAAGAGTCTAAGGGATACCTTTGTTCCTCCACTGGCTTATCTGAGGAGATAGCCACAAAGGAAGCAATCCATTGCCTGGCACATGGTGGGTCTCAAAATACATTTACACATTGACTAACCTCTGCATTGGTACCCTATACTGTTAATTGCTTTTTAGTCTTTAACTGCATGATTCTCAGATTTGGTCAGTTAACACATAGACTAATACTTAAAGTCTGAGGTCTTCTACCTAGGCAAGAAGACAATAAAGAAACTTATGCCTGTAATAGGTTAACTTCCATTATACTACTGATTAGTCTAGGACCTTGGTATTCCAGTTCTCTAGTATCCAAATTCATCTTTTCTCATGGGTTGTCCCTTTGCTCTCAGGTCCCCTTTGACTGGGTTCTTCTAATTCTCCCTCTGAAAAACATCGCATCTCTGAACTCTAGCCATTTTATGACTATAGCTATCATCAATTGGAAAAAAACATGGGAAACCATATACATACAATCAAAATTGAACTCTCATATTGATTCTGTACGCTTTTTGGCTCAAACTACCACTAATAAATAGATGCATTTCTAAGCACCAGAATGTGAAATGCCTTATTCACAGTTTCTGTATATATCTGTATATTTCTCTTTTAATTGGTATACTGGCTTTATATCTCCCTTTGTATTTATATCCAGTGAACTAATGGACTAATCCTGATGCTCCAATTATTTTTACTTTCAGTTCTGAAGGGGGTTAAGAGAGGAAGGTATATGGGAGAGAGGCATCTATGGACTTTTAGTTCTTTCCATCACATCCTCTTGTGACCTATCCCATTACTGTCCAAACAAGCTTGATTATGGTATTTTCATATCAGCTTTCTGAAAGCCCTAGACCATAGAGTATCCAAAATAGCCTAAAGGGCTCCCAAGTGGTGCTAGTGGTTAAAGAACCTCACAGCCAATAAAGAAGACGTAAGAGATGCAGGTTTGATCCCTGGATTGGGAAGATCCCCTGGAGGAGTGCAAGGCAGCCCACTCCAGTATTCTTGCCTGGTGAATCCCATGGACGGAGGAGCCTGGTGGGCTACAGTCCATAGGGTCGCCAAGAGTCGGACATGACTAAAGCAAGTTAGCACACAGTATGCAGCATGAACTCTAGAGACAAAAGCCTTTCTTGAATCTAATTTTGAGACTTTGGGAAGCTATTTGTCCTCATTGTGTCTCAGTTTCCTTATCTATAAAATGAAGGTAATAACAACCTCATAGAACTGTTGGGATGATTAAGAATGTTATGTACAAAGGACTTCAAGAGGTGTCTGACCCATAGAAATCTCTCAAGAGATTTTGGCTATTTCTTGGGTAGATCTGCCCATCTCATATTATACCCTAAATTAACAATAGTCCAAAAAGTTTTTTCAGGACTTTCCATTCTCAACTCTCTGCCTATTCTTCTCCTCAGCTTGGAACTCTTTTCCCAGACTTTGCATGAATTACCATCAGAACTCCACTTAAACAGTACCTTGTAAATTAGACCTTTCTTGCCCATGCTTTCTAAAGTTGTTTCTGTCTACTTTCTATATTTGCTCTTATTTTTTCCCTCACAGCACAATTTACTACTATTTTAGTAATTGGCTAGTTAACTTGTTTTTTTGTCTATTTCCTCCCCAGGATAGCAAATTTAATGAGAATGGAAACTAAGTTTTGGACAGATAGATATTGATATATATTGAATGAATATTGAAATGCTGCAAGACCATCAGAAATTTCAAAAAGAAACATCCATGTTATACTTGCTTCTTTGAGGGAAATTAGAGAAATGTAGATATTCAGAAAAACCTCAGAACACTGTTTAATTGGCTTTTTCTCAAATAGCTCTATATTGAATCAATATTTGATGATCTTGTTGGTTTTTTGAAATTCAAACTCTAACTTTGTTACACTTGATCTTGAATTTAAATTCAATGTCATATTGCAGTAGACCTAAGTCACTATGTAGAATATGATCCACTGTGAAATGAACTTCTATTCCTGACCCAGGAAAAATTGGGAATGATGGTGCCAGACTATAACTGATGCAAGTTCTTCCCCAAGTGTGGAAATGCACCTCATGCACCAAATGCACTTCCACACTCATCTCATTGGGGAGATTCCATGGAGAAGGAAAAGGCAACCAACTCCAGTATTATTGCCAGGAAAATCCCATGGACAGAGGAACCCTGTAGGCTACAGTCCATGGGGTCGCAAAGAGTCGGACAAGACTGACGCAATTTTGTACACATGCACAGCAAGCATAAGGGACTTGCTTGATGGTTCAGCGGTAAAGAATTCTCCTGCAATGCAGGAGCTGCAGAAGATGCAGGTTCAATCCCTGGGTTGGGAAGATCCAAAGGAGGAGGAAACGGCAACCCACGCCAGTATTCTTGCCTGGGGAATCCCATGAACAGTGGAGCCTGGCAGGCTACAGTCCATCAGGTCGCACAGGATGGGACAGGACTGAAATGACCGCGCACCCATGCCCTGCACTTTACAAGGACAGAATCTAATAGGAGTTTAGCAGTGTTAGCAGTTGCGCAGTCTTGTCCAACTCTGCGACTCCATGGACAGAAGAGCCTGGCAGGCTACTGTCCATGGAATTCTCTAGGCAAGAATACTGGAGTGGGTTGCTGCTCCCCTCTCTAAAGGATCTTCCTGACCCAAGGATCAAACCTGGGTCTCCTGCATTGCAGGCAGATTCTTTACTGTCTGAGCCAGTTTACATATACCAAAATGATAACTAAAATATATACTAAATATGCTATGATAATTCCATTATCACAGCTGAGAAGGAACAGTGAAAAATATTACTTAACTACCATTGTGACATAGTTACTTTACACAGAGCCACTGGACACTTTTTTTTTTACTTAGATTATTTCATTCAACATTTAAATCTTGTTCTTGAAAAATGTTTTCCAAAGTATGGCTACAAATTACATATGGCTTCCATACTGGCTCAGATGGTAGGTATGGCTCAAAAATGAGCCATAAATTGGACTGAGGTTTTGTCATCTGGATTCATGTTTGCTCATATATAATAATGAAAACTTTGACTATTGCATTTTATTGTTTTTATAGGTTCTGGGAGGCAAAATTTTAAAAAACGAGATCACCATTAATGAATTTAATGAACTTGAACCATAAGAAGCATTGGTGCGATTTATCTAAAAAAGTGTGAAAACTTTTTTCATGTTTTAAACAGTATTCTAATAGCTTTTTTTGCGCTGTAATTAGCATACAATAAACCCTACAATTAAATTACATGGCAGATGAGTTAGCATATGAATACACCTAAAGGAAATCAACCCTGAATATTCATTGGAAGGACTGATGCTGAAACTGAAGCTCCAATACTTTGGCCACCTGATGCGAAGAGCCAACTCCTTGGTAAAGACCCTGATGCTGACAAAGATTGAAGGCAAAAGGAGAAGGGGACGACAGAGGATGAGATGGATGGATGGCATCACCAAGTCGATGGACATGAGTTTGAGCCAACTCCAGAGATAGTGAAGAACAGGCAAGTCTGGTGTGCTGCAGTCCATGGGGTTGCAAAGAGTCAGATATGACTTAGTGACTGAACAACAATGGCATCTATATATAATATACTCAGCATGATCAAGATAAGGAACATCTGCATCCATCCCTCCCAAAGTTCCCTCTGCTCTTCTATCCTGGGTTCCTCTGAACGTCTTCTTCCTAGGCAACCTATAATTGGCTTTCTGTGTGTATATTGGTAGAGTTTTATGTAAATAAATTATATGCTATACATGATATTCATGACAAGGATGAATCTCAAAATAATTATGCTGAGTGAAAAAAGCCAAACAAGAAAGAATATATTTTCAGTAGTTTTTCAACCTGGGGGGTTTTACGGTACTATTTATGTTCATGTTTTATCAAAAGAAGACCTTAGTTTAGTAAACTGTCAATTAAATTTGAAAAAAATTAAAATTCTAATAATTTTGCAAAGTTAGAGTCACTAGCAAAACCTTATGTATATCAATTATACAGAAACTAGCTAATGGCCAAGTGAAAGTTGTAAGGCCGGACCCCATGGGCCATGATGGGACCCCGGGAGCCATGCTGGGCCGTTCCTCCTCTCCCTCCTGCAGGCGGGGGAAATCCCTAACGGAAGGCGCTTCCCAGATCCCGGGGACCAATGACAGCACACTTCACCAGCTAAAGCCGCCCCACCCCAGCCACTAGGAGGTCCTGTCAGCCCGCGACACCTCGGCCTGGCGACCTATCCGAACCGCCGTCCATCTAGCCTGACCATCCCTCGCAGCGAACGTATAAAACCACCCCCAGCGCAGTCCGGGCGCGCGGACTTCCTCGACCTGCCTCGTTCCAGTCGGGAACCCCGCCCTGGTGTGCTTTGCCACTAAAAAGCCTGTTAGACACTCTTTTGGTGTCCTAGTCTTTATCTAACATTAGTGAAAGTGTTAGTCACTCAGTCCTGTCTGACTCTGCAACCCTATGGACTGTAGCCTGCCAGGCTCCACTGTCCATGGAATTCTCCAGACAAGAATACCGGAGAGGGTTGCCATGCCCTCTCAGGGGACCTTCCAAACCAGGGATCAAACCCAGGTCTCTTACACTACAAGCAGATTCTTTACCGTTTGAGCTACCTGGGAAACCTGCTTTATCAAGAGAAGACCTTATAATTAGTCTAGTAAACTCAATTAATTTTGAAAAAATAAAAGATTCTAATAATTTTTCAAAGTTAGTGTCACCAGCAAAGCCTGTTAACAATTCCCTGGGACTAAAAACAGAATTTGGGTAATAAAGTCTAATTTTTTATTTTCCTTTGTGCTCAGTTGAATGTCACTTACTCACTGGGAGTCATCTGCAGAGGCCTTGAATCTGGCAGTTCAGACCGCCATTGAAGGTTGGAAATGGCCACGTCAACACCTGAGCTTTGCGGGCTGTGTGCAGAAGCACTGCACACGGCACTCAATTCAAGATAGCAGTGGCGGGTCACGTGCAGAGACAACGTTCCCGGCACTGAGATCTGGAGCCTTGAGCAGCACAGCAGTGCCAGCCTCGCGAGAACTCCGCCCCCTCTCGGGATGACAAGACAGAGTATAAAGCAGCCTCGTCAAGCAGATTCTTTACCGTTTGAGCTACCTGGGAAACCTGCTTTATCAAGAGAAGACCTTATAATTAGTCTAGTAAACTCAATTAATTTTGAAAAAATAAAAGATTCTAATAATTTTTCAAAGTTAGTGTCACCAGCAAAGCCTGTTAACAATTCCCTGGGAGTAAAAACAGAATTTGGGTAATAAAGTCTAATTTTTTATTTTCCTTTGTGCTCAGTTGAATGTCACTTACTCACTGGGAGTCATCTGCAGAGGCCTTGAATCTGGCAGTTCAGACCGCCATTGAAGGTTGGAAATGGCCACGTCAACACCTGAGCTTTGCGGGCTGTGTGCAGAAGCACTGCACACGGCACTCAATTCAAGATAGCAGTGGCGGGTCACGTGCAGAGACAACGTTCCCGGCACTGAGATCTGGAGCCTTGAGCAGCACAGCAGTGCCAGCCTCGCGAGAACTCCGCCCCCTCTCGGGATGACAAGACAGAGTATAAAGCAGCCTCGCCAGGAAGAGCGAGAAGTGTCTGCTCTAGAGAAGGGATCTCCAACTTCTGAGGTCTAATGCTTGATGATCTGAGGTGGAGCTGTGAAAGTTAAAGTCGCACAGTCATGTCCAACTCTGCGATTCCATGGACTGCTGCCTGTCCTGCTCCTCTGTCCATGGAATTCTCCAGGCAAAAGTACTGGAGCGGGTTGCCATTGCCTTCTCCAGGGAATCTTCCCAACAGGGGGATTGAACCCTGGTCTCCCACTTTGCAGGTGGATTCCTTACCAGCTGAGCCACAAGTGAAGCCTGGTGTAATAATGATAGAAATAAAGTCACAATTGACGTAGTGCACTTGAATCATCCCAAACCACCTCCATTGCAACCCTGGTCTGTGGAACAATTGTCTTTCATGAAACTGGTCCCTGGTGCCAATAAGGTTGTGGGCTACTCTTGAGAGTCCCTTGGACTGCAAGGAGATCCAACCAGTCCATTCTGAAGGAGATCGACCCTGGGATTTCTTTGGAAGGAATGATGCTAAAGCTGAAACTCCAGTACTTTGGCCACCTCATGCGAAGAGTTGACTCATTGGAAAAGACTCTGATGCTGGGAGGGATTAGGGGCAGGAGGAAAAGGGGACGACCGAGGATGAGATGGCTGGATGGCATCACAGACTCGATGGACGTGAGTCTGAGTGAACTCCGGGAGATGGTGATGGACAGGGAGGCCTGGCGTGCTGCGATTCATGGGGTCGCAAAGAGTTGGACACGACTGGGCGACTGAATTGAACTGAACTGCTCTAGAACATAAGGTCACACTTCTTCAATCTTTAATCCAAGAAGAAAGCTTTCTGGATTCCACATATATAGTATAGATGATCTTATTTGCAAAACAGAAATAGACACACAGATACACAAAACAAACATAGAGGCACCAAGTGTAGAAAGAGGGAGGGTTCAATTAATTGGAAGATTGGAATTAACACATATACATGTCTGATAGCACGGATGACATAGATGGGGCTTCCTTGGTGACTCAGCATTAAGAATCCACCTGCAGTGCATTAACCACAAAAGATGCAGGTTCCATCCCTGGGCTGGGAAAATCCCCAGAAGGAGGACATGGCAACCCACTCCAGCATTCTTGCCTGGCGAATCCCATGGACAGAAGAGCCCAGTGGGCTATGGTCTATAGGGTCACAAAGAGTCAGACAGGACTGAAATGACTTAGCACACATGCATAAAACAGATACCTATTGAGAATCTTCTGTATAGCTCAGGCAACTCCACTCAGTGGTGACCCTAAATGGGAAGAAAATCCAAAAGAGAGGGGATACATGTATACGTATAGCTGATTCACTTTACTGTGCAGTAGATACTAACAATATTGTAAAGCAACTATATCCAATAAAAACTAGTTTTTTTTTTTAAGGGTAAAGCTTTCTTTTGCTTCTTAACTCAACTAGGTCTCATTCTATTTGTACTAGCAACACCAGATAGAAAGCCGTTAGTCACCAATTTGACATGGTCAGTATCATTAGGGAGGAAAAGGAATTATAATCTTAAACAAGTGGTTGAATCAATGGGGTGAATTCCCCAAAGTCTTCAGTTAAGTTCAGTTCAGTCACGTCACTCAGTCGTGTCCAACTCTTTGTGACCCCATGAATCGCAGCACGCCAGGCCTCCCTGTCCATCACCAACTCCCAGAGTTCACTCAGACTCACGTCCATCAAGTCAGTGATGTCATCCAGCCATCTCATCCTCTGTCGTCCCCTTCTCCTCCTGCCCCCAATCCCTCCCAGCATCAGAGTCTTTTCCAATGAGTCAACTCTTCGCATGAGGTGGCCAAAGTACTGGAGTTTCAGCTTTAGCATCATTCCTTCCAAAGAAATCCC
>SJYX01018292.1:0-20677 GCA_006410675.1 Oreotragus oreotragus | reverse complement strand
AGGCGCAGGAGGGCCTAGAGGAGCTGTCCCACGTTGAAGGTCAGGAACTGCGGCGGTAAGGAGATACCCCTCGTCCAAGGTAAGGAGCAGCCGTGAAGAGACAACCCATGCCCAAGGTAAGAGAAACCCAAGTAAGATGGTAGGTGTTGCAAGAGAGCATCAGAGGGCAGACACACTGAAACCATACTCACAGAAAACTAGTCAATCTAATCACACTGGGACCAGGGCCTTGTCTAACTCAAGGAAACCAAGCCATGCCTGCAGGGCAACCCAAGGCGGGCGGGTCATGGTGGAGAGGTCTGACAGAACGTGGTCCACTGGAGAAGGGAATGGCAAGCCACTTCAGTATTCTTGCCTTGAGAACTCTATGATTCAACTTTAGTCAAAAATCTCAGAAGAGAATAAATGAAAACTAAAAAATACAATATCAGTTTCTTTCTTTTTATGGGAAATTATTGAACTTGACTTGCAAGATTTTTAGTAAAAATCCTGCCAGTGAGAAAAACTACTGGAAGCCTGAAAGAGCAATGTTCTTTTTCATCTTGAGAAAATTATTAAAATATTATTTTTATGTTTTTATTGTAGATGCCTCATCTCTATTCAGCGATCTCAGATTTTCCATGAGAATTCTGACCAAAATTCTCAAATTCTTTAATGACAGGCAATTCTACTCTCCTAAATTACATGTTTAGATATTTTTAAAGTGATTATAATAACTTTTAATTCTGCTTATTGACACATCTCAATGTATGGGTAAATAAATGAAGGCTGAAGGATTGATTGCATGCATGTATTATTGTAGATGCCTCATCTCTATTCAGCGATCTCAGATTTTCCATGAGAATTCTGACCAAAATTCTCAAATTCTTTAATGACAGGCAATTCTACTCTCCTAAATTACATGTTTAGATATTTTTAAAGTGATTATAATAACTTTTAATTCTGCTTATTGACACATCTCAATGTATGGGTAAATAAATGAAGGCTGAAGGATTGATTGCATGCATGTATAAATTAATTAATTTATTCCCCTTGAATTCGTTGCTTTTATAATCCGTTTGTGATCTCTACTTAAAGACCATATTACATCTCAACCTATATCTCAGTCTAAAGATGGTGGTCATAATTTCCAGTCCTAAAACTTCCATATCTGCCTGGAAACATTGGTGACTCCCTAATAAGACTCCCTTATCATGTAGCTAAGAAACATACAGATTTCAAGACAAACTGTCCACCAGTGATGAAGAACAGAGGTGAAGAGAAAGTCAGATTTCAGTTGTTATGTTTATGATTTAAAACATCCTTAACAGAGGAAATCTCAGTGTTTTATGAGAACATAGAATTGTACTGAATTATAGACGGGCATGCTATCAGAGAAGAAAAGGTAGATAATAAAATGAATTGCAAATGATAAGAACTTCACCAGTTAAAGGGAAGGACATTCCAGAACTAAAGAATAACGTGTACAAATGAATTTGCAAAGTTAACAGAACACATTCTTTTGATTAGTGATACAATTCTTCTTGGATTTTTGCAAACCTTTGAAAAATCTTTGTTAAAATTTCTTCAAGAGCACATACCTATTGTTGCCAGGGTGGAAGAATGGGGAAAAGAAACGATTAGGGAGTTTGGGATCAACATGTACACTCTGCTATATTTAAAATGACTAATCAACAAAGTCGTACTACATAGCACAGGTTTCTCAGCTCAATGTTATGTGGCAGCCAGGATGGGAGGGGAGTTCAGGAGAAAATAGATACATGTATATGTATCACTGAGTCCCTTTGCTGTCCATCTGAAACTATCACAACATTGTTAATAGGCTATGCTGCTGCTGCTGCTAAGTCGCTTCAGTCGTGTCCGACTCTGTGCGACCCCATAGACGGCAGCCCACCAGGCTCCCCCATCCCTGGGATTCTCTAGGCAAGAACACTGGAGTGGGTTTCCATTTCCTTCTCCAATGCATGAAAGTGAAAAGTGAAAGTGAAGTCACTCAGTTGTGTCCTACTCTTAGCGACCCCATAGACGGCAGCCTACCAGACAAAATAAAAAGTGTAACTTAAAAAAAAAATTATTTCTTCAATTTTGATTATCTCACTAAAATTTTAAAGAGCATTTTTATTAATCAAGTGATACTTGTCACTGATTTCTATTAATCAATTGATATATGTCACTTCTTCATTAATCAAAGTAGATTCTTTCTCCTAGAAATGTTGGCAATAACCAACTGACCTTAGCCACCTTTTTCATTTGCTCCCTCTCTGCATTTAATTGCATATATTGCAAAATTTCTGGCTTGACTGTGTCCTAGTGAGAAGAGATCCATAGACATTTAATTCAAATCAGCAAACTTTCAGAAACTACACAAAATAGTTAACGAGAGATTCATTTTCACAGGGTTTAAGAATTGTTTTGGAAACCAGAGTTGTGAAAGGGCCAAGGATCATTTTTGCAAATTGTCTGTATTTGAAGTTTAAGAGAAGGAAGCAGGAGGGAGTCAGTATTTGGAGTATATGCTGAATTTGGGAACTGCAGTGTGTCAGGTAGATCATTTGGAGTTTGTTTGCACATAATACCCCTGTACCCTGGGTGATATATGTCAAGCAACAGTTGAGGTCAATGATCAGACTATCAGAGCATCAAAATTAAGAGTCTTGAACATTCAATTTCACTAGGAAGTGTGTGTGTGTGTGTGTGCATGTATGTGTGTGTACTCAGTCATGTCTGGTTCTTTGGGACCCCAAGGATTGTAGCCTGCCAAGCTCATCTGTCCATGAGATTCTGCAGGCAAGAATGCTGGAGAGGGTTGCCATTGCCTCCTCCAGAGGATCTTCCCAACTCAGAGATCAAATCCACATTTCCTGTGTCTCCTCTTTTACTGGCAGATTCTTTACTGCTTGAGCCGTTGAGAAAGCCCTTTATATATTAATATATAGATAGATAGGTATTCCCCATATGCAGACCATCCTCAGAAAACATTAATGTACACTTTCTTACTGTACTCTGTCCAGCTATGACTTATTACTGTCACGTGTAAACTCCCTGACTTTATTCTCAGCTTGCTTCTTCTGGACTCTCAGAATGTCCTTGCTTCCTTCCTTAATCCATTTAATATCTGTCTGATTTGATATGATTTAGCTTTCAGGTTTCACGTCTCCCAGGGCCTTTCTGGATCCCTTCAGTTTTCAAAAAGCCCTCACCTTCACTGTCCTCTTCTCCAACACTATGTTCTGTTCTCCTCGGTCCACCTTTAAAGGTAGTCTGCACCGTGACATTAAGATTTATGGATCCATCATCTTCCCACGTGGCTCAGTGGTAAAGAGCCCACCTGCCAATGCAGGAGATGCAGGAGACATGGGTTCAATCCCTTGGTCAGGAAGATCCCCTGGAGGAGGGCATGGCAACCCACTCCAGTATTCTTGCCTAGAGAATCCCATGGATAGAGGAGCCTGGATGGCTACCATCCATGGGATCACAAAGAATCAGACATGACTGAGGGAGCACTTGCCACTTGCCATCTCCTCACTAGATCACACATTTTGAATGGCAATGATACAATAACTTACCTGTGTTTCATGAAGTGTGGTTTGTGAAATAGATCAAGCCATTTGTTATATCCTCAATACATATTTGATGATTCAATGCATGAATGATAAAAGGTCAGTCTTGAGAACCATCTCAGGGAAAAGCTACCACCTCAAGATGAGATTTTGACTTTCTTTCTGGTATGGATGTTTCTATCAGTGATGTCAAGATTTGGAGAGGAGGAGGTTTTGTGATGGCACCCCTCCTCCCAGAAAGAACACTAGAAGAAACCAGGAATGGAGCTATTGCGATAGTGTAAACTATGAGATGGCCCAGCAGAGGAACAGTGCCTGATTCCAACTGCCTTCACATCCTCCTCTGTAGACAGAAGGTAGAGCAACCTCACAGGAAAGTGTCAATATACAGTGGAGATAAGGAACTGGAGAATTTGAATAAAACCGGATTAGGGCTTCAAGCCATACACCATAACTAGAGTCTGGATGTTAATTTCTATAATTTCAGTAGAAATTAAGAAAAGTGTTAGTCTCTCAATTGTGTCTGACTCTTTGTGACCCCATAGCCTATACATAGCCTGCCAAGCTTCTCTGCTCATGGAATTCTCCAGGCAAGAATATTGGAGTGAGTTGCCATTCCTTTCTCCAGGGGATCTTCCTGACCCAGGGATTGAACCCAGGTCTCCTGCGTTGGAGACAGGCTCTTTACCATTTGAGCTACCAGGGAAAACCCTGGAATTAAGAAAGACAAGTTTTTAAGTGGCTTGTCTTCAGTAACCAAAGCAGTTGTGGTGTCTAATAGTTGTACTTCTTATGTTTCTAGGCTCTTCAATATGTTATATATGTAGGTAACATTGTACAGGCTTCCTGGTTGCTCACTGGTAAAGAATCTGCCTGCCAGTGCAGGAGACGTGGGTTCAAAACCTGGGTCAGGAAGATCCCCTAGAATAGGAAATGGTAACTCACTCCAGTATTCTTGCCTGGGAAGTCCCATGGACAGAGGAGCCTAGCATACTACAGCTCCTGGGGTTGCAAAGGAGTTGGACACTACTGAGCAACTAAACAACACTACTGTATAATTATGTTCATTTTAAAGATAAGAAATTTGAGTCACGGAGATGCTAAGTCACTCTGTGGTAAGGTCAAACAGCTGCTAACTGGAAGAAGCAGCATGTGAACCCAGGTCAGAATGAAAATCTATTGCTCCAAATGTAGATTTAGATTTTGTTAAATAGCTGATTACAAAAAACAGTTTTACAGACTAAATGGAAATTAGTTTGTAACCCACTTCCCCGCAAATCACTACTGTTCTCCCAGATTCTATGAGTAAATGTCAGACTGTGTAAAACTTAAGGACCAGCACAATTGGTGGCAGTTAGGATTCTGAGAATATCAAATGTTGGGGTTTGGCACATCCTCCTAACACATTTTGCCAAGCTTTTTTCCCTTAATTTTTAAATCCCTGTGTATTTCAAGGGAAATATAATACATTCCTGATTCATTTACGTTTAACTCATCAAGACTTTGGTAAGAATTACCTTATGGCCAAAAGCCGTTTTCCCTCTGAGGAAGTCATGCTTTACTGACATCTAACTGCATCCAAAGAGCAAAGATCAAGATATCTTCTAACACTGAACAAAGCTAAAGTGGCTTCTACATAAAAAGGAACACATTTGAGTCGGTTGTAGTGAGGTGGATGAACCTAGAGCCTATTATACAGAGTGAAGTAAATTAGAAAGAGAAAAACAAATATCGCATATTTATGTGTATATATATATATATGGAATCTAGAAAACCAGTACTGAAGATACTATTTACAGAGAAGAAATGGAAAGGCAGACATACAGAATGGACTTGTGGGTGGGATGGACAGAGAGATTAGAATTGACACATATATGCTATCATGTGTAAAATAGATAGCTAGTGAGAAGCTGCTGTACAACACAGGGAGCCCAGCTGGCCCTCTGTGATGACCTATAGGGGTGGGATGGGGGTGGGAGGCTCAAGTGGGAGAGGATGTATATATACATATACATATATACAATTATGACTGATTCACATTGATGTATGGCAGAGATTGCCACAACATTGTAAAGAAATCATCCTCCAGTTAAAAAAAAAAAAAAAAAAAGTGGCTTCGGAAAGCCAGTAGACTATTGGGCTTTATAGTGGCACTGTTGGAGGACTCTATCAATGGACCATATGGCCTTGTTTGAATCTGCAACTCATAGTGTATTTTGATTATGAAATAATGAAAACATTGATTTTTCAAGTATATAAAAGCAGAATTTTCATACAAGATATTTGTGTACCCATCCACAAGAAATGTGGTGCCTCAGATGGTAAAGAATCTGCCTGCAATGCAGGAGACCAGGTTAGATCCCTGAGACAGGAAGATCCATCCCCTGGAGAAGGGAATGTTAACCCACTCCAGTATTCTTGCCTGGAGAATTTCATGAACAGAGAGCCTGGAGGGCTACAGTCCATGAGGTCACAAAGAGTTGAACACGACTGAGCTACTAACACTCACTTTTTCAGTTTCATTACCTGAAATGCAGTCAGTTGTAAGGTATCTTAACTGTCTAAAACCAAGCTCTTTAAAAAACTAATGGATTAAGAAATTTAAAAAATAGTTCTTTAAAATGCCTAAAAATGTGTAGAAAACAAATATGTTTTTTCACACTTAGAGACTCAACAGAAATGTCAGATTCTAAGTATTCAACATATTCTGGTTTGATGCCTATCTTTCTTAATAATCAAAGAGATACCTCTCAGGCCTTTGTTAACATCATCTTAGTTACTTAGTGGAGACTTCCCTGGTGGTCCAGTGGTTAAGACTCTGTGCTTCCAATGCAGAGGGTGTGAATTCAATCCCTGATTGGAGAACTAAGATACCACATACTATGCAACATGGCCAAAAGAAGTATAAAGTTACCTAATGAAATATTTCTTGGTTGCGTCCAACTTTTGGCACCTATGCATAAAGCTGCTATAAACAAACATTCGTGTGTAGCTTCTTACATGGATAAGTTTCAAATATCTAGGAGTGTGATTACTGGGTTGTATGCTCAGAGCATGTTTATTTTTGTAAGAAAGAGCCAAAATGTTTTTCAAAATGCCTTCTCTACTTTATAATAGATACTTATTATTTAAATGTCATCTTGAGGGCCTGCATCTAAGTGGCTTCAGTCGTGTCTGACTCTTTGGGACCCTGTGGACTGCAGCCCACCAGGCTCCTCTGTCCATGCGATTCTCCAGGCAAGAATACTGGATTCGTTGCCATGCCCTCCTCCAGGGGATCTTCCCAACCCTGAGGCTGAACTTTAGTCTCTTATATATGCTGTATGGGAGATGGCTTCTTTACCATTAGCGCCACCTGGGAAACCCAAAGGTCATCTTGAGTCACCTTTAATATAGTAACTAGAAAATGCTCATTTTTATGTCTTATTTGTTCTTTGTGAATTACACAATTATATTTGTGTATGTGTGTGTGTGTGACAGTGTGTATCACAATGGTAGTGATATTTTAATAGCCCCTCGTGCCTCTCATCCTCCTTTTCTCCTTCCCTGCACCACAGCTGGGAAATTAACACGCATCTTAAGTCCATCGCTTATAATTAGGGAGAATAAAGCCTATACACAGAGCTTTCTCACTCATAACTGATTACTTCTCAATTTCATAGCTGTTTGGTTAATTTATGGTTGTAGAATCTATTATATCTTTTAAACTATTAATATTTTGTATGTTGTACTTGTTCAACATTTATTCAATAGCTGCTTACTGATTTTGTATAATATGTCAAACATCAGATATTTATTCTCCCTTTGATCCATGAGAAATAAACTCGAGGTTTTTGTAGGACCATGTTAGTGCCCTTCACAGAAAAATAGTAATAATAATTTTCATAAGCAGGGATACAGTCTACTTGACCAATTCAAAATGTAGTATTTTCCATCTGCAGAGTATAAGCATAGGTATACTGTAGACTTTTTTCTTTTTTAGTATATATTTATTTTTTATTGTCTTATTTAACACAAAATTTCTGTTCTAGAATCACTGTCCATACAATATGTCATGTGCTTTTTCAGTGGTGTTAAAATCTGTGGGAGAACCTGTGTTTTTTCCTGAAACCTTTTCCTTGCTTGCTCGGTTATCTCCCTGCCTCTGGTCACTCATCTGTGACATTTCTTGGCCTCTCTTCCTCTGCCTGCTTTTTAAATACTGTTTCTCTTGTTTCCTGTCTTAGTAATTCTCCTCTCTCTCAACATGATCTTACTCCTCCACATTGAAGAATCACAGCAGTTTAAACTCCAGTTCCTCCCTTTCTCATCCTCTAGGCTGAAATTCTATCTGCTTACTGAAACTTTGCCCCTGGAGGCCCTGCAGAACGCATATATTTAATGTTTTGTTGTTGTTCAGTCACCAAGTCATGTCTGACTCTTCGTGACCGCATGGACTGCAGAAGCCAGGCTACCCTGATATTTAACTGGTCTAAAAGTGAATTCATCACCTTCCACCGATTGCTTCCTTTTTCCTTCCTTTTTTCAACCCTTCCTTCCTTTCTCTTCTTTCCTTCTTTCTTTGTTGAAACCGATAATTTATGCAGCTGTTAAAAAAAATTACAGTCAACACAAAGTAATTCCTCAGCAGCAACTGTTCCCCACAGTTATTTGTGTTTCCTCCTACAAACATTCAATGTAGACAATACATATAGATGTCCATTGTCCATTTCTGGCACAAGTGATGATGNAGGATGTATATATACATATACATATATACAATTATGACTGATTCACATTGATGTATGGCAGAGATTGCCACAACATTGTAAAGAAATCATCCTCCAGTTAAAAAAAAAAAAAAAAAGTGGCTTCGGAAAGCCAGTAGACTATTGGGCTTTATAGTGGCACTGTTGGAGGACTCTATCAATGGACCATATGGCCTTGTTTGAATCTGCAACTCATAGTGTATTTTGATTATGAAATAATGAAAACATTGATTTTTCAAGTATATAAAAGCAGAATTTTCATACAAGATATTTGTGTACCCATCCACAAGAAATGTGGTGCCTCAGATGGTAAAGAATCTGCCTGCAATGCAGGAGACCAGGTTAGATCCCTGAGACAGGAAGATCCATCCCCTGGAGAAGGGAATGTTAACCCACTCCAGTATTCTTGCCTGGAGAATTTCATGAACAGAGAGCCTGGAGGGCTACAGTCCATGAGGTCACAAAGAGTTGAACACGACTGAGCTACTAACACTCACTTTTTCAGTTTCATTACCTGAAATGCAGTCAGTTGTAAGGTATCTTAACTGTCTAAAACCAAGCTCTTTAAAAAACTAATGGATTAAGAAATTTAAAAAATAGTTCTTTAAAATGCCTAAAAATGTGTAGAAAACAAATATGTTTTTTCACACTTAGAGACTCAACAGAAACGTCAGATTCTAAGTATTCAACATATTCTGGTTTGATGCCTATCTTTCTTAATAATCAAAGAGATACCTCTCAGGCCTTTGTTAACATCATCTTAGTTACTTAGTGGAGACTTCCCTGGTGGTCCAGTGGTTAAGACTCTGTGCTTCCAATGCAGAGGGTGTGAATTCAATCCCTGATTGGAGAACTAAGATACCACATACTATGCAACATGGCCAAAAGAAGTATAAAGTTACCTAATGAAATATTTCTTGGTTGCGTCCAACTTTTGGCACCTATGCATAAAGCTGCTATAAACAAACATTCGTGTGTAGCTTCTTACATGGATAAGTTTCAAATATCTAGGAGTGTGATTACTGGGTTGTATGCTCAGAGCATGTTTATTTTTGTAAGAAAGAGCCAAAATGTTTTTCAAAATGCCTTCTCTACTTTATAATAGATACTTATTATTTAAATGTCATCTTGAGGGCCTGCATCTAAGTGGCTTCAGTCGTGTCTGACTCTTTGGGACCCTGTGGACTGCAGCCCACCAGGCTCCTCTGTCCATGCGATTCTCCAGGCAAGAATACTGGATTCGTTGCCATGCCCTCCTCCAGGGGATCTTCCCAACCCTGAGGCTGAACTTTAGTCTCTTATATATGCTGTATGGGAGATGGCTTCTTTACCATTAGCGCCACCTGGGAAACCCAAAGGTCATCTTGAGTCACCTTTAATATAGTAACTAGAAAATGCTCATTTTTATGTCTTATTTGTTCTTTGTGAATTACACAATTATATTTGTGTATGTGTGTGTGTGTGACAGTGTGTATCACAATGGTAGTGATATTTTAATAGCCCCTCGTGCCTCTCATCCTCCTTTTCTCCTTCCCTGCACCACAGCTGGGAAATTAACACGCATCTTAAGTCCATCGCTTATAATTAGGGAGAATAAAGCCTATACACAGAGCTTTCTCACTCATAACTGATTACTTCTCAATTTCATAGCTGTTTGGTTAATTTATG
The DNA here is from genome assembly GCA_006410675.1 of Oreotragus oreotragus. Classification (NCBI taxonomy): domain Eukaryota; kingdom Metazoa; phylum Chordata; class Mammalia; order Artiodactyla; family Bovidae; genus Oreotragus; species Oreotragus oreotragus. The sequence goes on along the minus strand of SJYX01018292.1, from coordinate 10,701 downwards.
GTTGTAGAATCTATTATATCTTTTAAACTATTAATATTTTGTATGTTGTACTTGTTCAACATTTATTCAATAGCTGCTTACTGATTTTGTATAATATGTCAAACATCAGATATTTATTCTCCCTTTGATCCATGAGAAATAAACTCGAGGTTTTTGTAGGACCATGTTAGTGCCCTTCACAGAAAAATAGTAATAATAATTTTCATAAGCAGGGATACAGTCTACTTGACCAATTCAAAATGTAGTATTTTCCATCTGCAGAGTATAAGCATAGGTATACTGTAGACTTTTTTCTTTTTTAGTATATATTTATTTTTTATTGTCTTATTTAACACAAAATTTCTGTTCTAGAATCACTGTCCATACAATATGTCATGTGCTTTTTCAGTGGTGTTAAAATCTGTGGGAGAACCTGTGTTTTTTCCTGAAACCTTTTCCTTGCTTGCTCGGTTATCTCCCTGCCTCTGGTCACTCATCTGTGACATTTCTTGGCCTCTCTTCCTCTGCCTGCTTTTTAAATACTGTTTCTCTTGTTTCCTGTCTTAGTAATTCTCCTCTCTCTCAGCATGATCTTACTCCTCCACATTGAAGAATCACAGCAGTTTAAACTCCAGTTCCTCCCTTTCTCATCCTCTAGGCTGAAATTCTATCTGCTTACTGAAACTTTGCCCCTGGAGGCCCTGCAGAACGCATATATTTAATGTTTTGTTGTTGTTCAGTCACCAAGTCATGTCTGACTCTTCGTGACCGCATGGACTGCAGAAGCCAGGCTACCCTGATATTTAACTGGTCTAAAAGTGAATTCATCACCTTCCACCGATTGCTTCCTTTTTCCTTCCTTTTTTCAACCCTTCCTTCCTTTCTCTTCTTTCCTTCTTTCTTTGTTGAAACCGATAATTTATGCAGCTGTTAAAAAAAATTACAGTCAACACAAAGTAATTCCTCAGCAGCAACTGTTCCCCACAGTTATTTGTGTTTCCTCCTACAAACATTCAATGTAGACAATACATATAGATGTCCATTGTCCATTTCTGGCACAAGTGATGATGTGTGCACGCTATTCTGCATCTTGCTTTTCTCATTTAACATACTTTGGAAATCACTCCATGTCAGTAAACATAACACCTGACTCATTGCTTTGAATGAATATAGCGTGTACACATTTATATGAATACATATAGAATAACCTGTTGGTGGACAGTTTCATTTGTTTTTTATTTCTGTTACTGCAAAAATGCTAAAATTAATGGCGAATGCATGCTGTGCATTTATCTATAGGTTGAATACATAGACAATAAAATTATTCAGTAAAGGGGAAGTACAATTAAATTTTAATAAATATACTTAATTTGTCTCCAGTTCACATCCATATCAACATCCTGATCAAAATATTTTTATAAACAGTCTTCAGCATTTGCATATTTGACAGGAGAAAAGTGATATCCTAACATAGATTAGTTTTAATTTCTCATCCTATAAGTAGTTTTTAAAATTAATTTTACATGATTTCAAATGGTTTTTTATCTGACTCTTATATTTATTCTTATATGTGAATAACCTCTTCGTTTAGTAAATATATTCAGCTCCTTGTCTGGAGTATTTATTTTAAAACACTGTTTCACAGTTTGTCATTTATCTTTTTCGATTGGCTTGGCATATGTTTTTCTTGCAGGGCAGGACTTGCTAAATTTTTATCAGACAAAATTAACTTTGTTATACTTTAATAGCTTAAATGCTAATGCTGTGCTAGATTTATGGAAAGGTGTGAAAGTTTTTCTTTTTTAGTACTTGATAAATAATAGTAAAGTTACATATTTTTAAAACTTTGGTATGAATTATCTATTTTGCCAGTTGGGCCTGTAAATGTGTTGGGGGAGTGATATTTAACATCTTTCTCAAATTGTTCAGTTCAGTTCAGTTCAGTCACTCAGTGGTGTCCAACTCTTTGCGACCCCATGTCAGGCCTCCATGTCCATCACCAACTCCCGGAGTTCACTCAGACTCACGTCCATCGGGTCGGTGATGCCATCGAGCCATCTCATCCTCTGTCATCCTCTTCTCCTCCTGCCCCCAATCCCTCCCAGCATCAGAGTCTTTTCCAATGAGTCAACTCTTTGCATGAGGTGGCCAAAGTACTGGAGCTTCAGTTTTAGCATCATTCCTTCCAAAGGACACCCAGGACTGATCTCCTTTAGAATGGACTGGTTGGAGCTCCTTGCAGTCCAAGGGATTCTCAAGAGTCTTCTCCAACACCACGGTTCAAAAGCATCAATTCTTTGGTGCTTAGCTTTCTTCGCAGTCCAACTCTCACATCCATACAATGACTACTGGAAAAACCATAGCTTTGACTAGACGGAGTCTTGGTGGCAAAGTAATGCCTCTGCTCTTTAACATGCTATCTAGGTTGGTCATAACTTTTCTTCCAAGGAGTATGCATCTTTTAATTTCAATTCTCTAGTTCTTCTTGGGTAGTGTGGTTAAAGAAACTTTCACTTTAATTAGGCTTTCAAATATAATTGCATAACTTTGAGCAAGACAGTACCTCATACTTCCTTTAGTTCCCAAATGTCTTTGATTATTCATTCAGCATTTGCATTTTGTGTATTTGTGATAACTATCTAATTTGATTATCTATATTTTTAATGTTAAACAAAAACTATTAGAATTATTTTTATTGTTTTTAAAATATATTAATTCTATTTTTATCTTCACTTATTTCTTCTGTGCTTTCTGCTGATTATTTTTATTTTTATCAATACCTTAGTTGAATTTGTATTTAAGTTTATGCCTCTTTTATTAATGTGAATGATTAAAGCTATTATTTTTTTCTGATTTTCCTATATCTGTTAAGTTTTCATATGTACAGTTTTCATTATTGTCAAATTCTATACTTTTTTAGGTAGTTTATTTCCACTTTGACATATTATTTAAGAGAACATTTTCTTTTAGATCTCTAGGTGGAAGACTGTGTATTGTCTACTTTATTTCATTTTGCTATTAAACTTTATTTATATTTTCTTATGGTTAGATGAGTACACATACTATTTCTACATTTTGAAAAAATAAAATTTTGCTTTTTGAGCAAGGTCAGCAGTCTCTTTTACGCAACTAGGACATCAACTCTGAAATCTCCCTTGTCTTCCCCTTTACCATAGGATGCTTGTTCAGTTGTGTCTGACTCTTCGCAACTCCAGGGGCTGTAGCCCACCAGGCTCCTCTGCCCATGGAGTTTCTAGCAAGAATACTGGAGTGGCGAGGGATAGGGTGGGNGCAACTAGGACATCAACTCTGAAATCTCCCTTGTCTTCCCCTTTACCATAGGATGCTTGTTCAGTTGTGTCTGACTCTTCGCAACTCCAGGGGCTGTAGCCCACCAGGCTCCTCTGCCCATGGAGTTTCTAGCAAGAATACTGGAGTGGCGAGGGATAGGGTGGGGAGGGAGGTGGGAGGTGGGGTTCAAGATGGTGGGAAACATGTACACCCATGGCTAACTCATGTCATGTCATCACAATATTGTAATTAGCCTCCAATCAAAATAAATTAATTTTTTAAAAAGTGAATCTGGGAAAAGGGAAAAAAAAGAATACTGGAGTGGGTGGCCATTTCCTGCTCCAGGGAATATCCCAATCTAGGGATCGAACCCACAACTCTTGTGTTTCCTGCACTGGTAGGCAGTCTTTACCACTGTGCCACCTGGGAAGTCCTTTGCCATAGGGTACATAGGGGAATTATAATGTGTTCTGAAATAATCGTAAGTGGAGAATTTGATGTGTGTGCCATTATTTGATTTTGCTCACCTTCAATACAGTGAAAATCTGTCCTCTAAATCTTAAACATTAGTCTTGGACTTCAGTGTCCTTAGTGCATTTTATTTATAGCCCTGAAATTAAAAGATGCTTTCTCCTTGGAAGAAACGCTATGACCAACCTAGATAGCATATTAAAAAGCAGAGACATTACTTTGCTGACAAGGTCCATCTAGTCAAAGCTATGGTTTTTCCAGTAGTCATATATGGATGTGAGAGTTGGACTATAAAGAAAGCTGAGCACCAAACAACTGATGCTTTTGAACCGTGGTGTTGGAGAAGACTCTTGAGAGTCCCTTGGACTGCAAGGAGATCCAACCAGTCCATCCTAAAGGAAATCAGTCTTGAATATTCATTGGAAGGACTGATGCTGAAGCTGAAATTGTAATACTTTGGCCACCTGATGCAAAGAACTGACTCATTGGAAAAGATCCTGATGCTGGGAAAGATTGAAGGCAGGAGGAGAAGGAGACGACAGAGGATGAGATGGCTGGATGGCATCACCAACTCAGTGGACATGAGTTTGAGTAAGCTCTGGGAATTGGTGATGGACAGGGAAGCCTGGCGTGCTGCAGTCCAAGGGGTCACAAAGCATTAGACATGACTGAGTGACTGAACTGAACTAAACTGATTCATATTCTTGCCATGGCCTCCACTTGTCATATTCATATATATTGTGACCTTCATTATCCTCACTAAAGGATATAATTAAAACTGATCGGTTTACTTGAAATAACTATATATATATGTGTGTGTATATATATATATGTATATTTACCACCACCACAACCATACATACACATGTATACAGGATGGTGGTGGTGATGTAATTGCTAAGTCATTTCTGACTCTTGCAACCCCATGGACTGTGGCCTGTCAGTTTCCCTTTTCCATGNAGACATGACTGAGTGACTGAACTGAACTAAACTGATTCATATTCTTGCCATGGCCTCCACTTGTCATATTCATATATATTGTGACCTTCATTATCCTCACTAAAGGATATAATTAAAACTGATCGGTTTACTTGAAATAACTATATATATATGTGTGTGTATATATATATATGTATATTTACCACCACCACAACCATACATACACATGTATACAGGATGGTGGTGGTGATGTAATTGCTAAGTCATTTCTGACTCTTGCAACCCCATGGACTGTGGCCTGTCAGTTTCCCTTTTCCATGGGATTTTCCAGGCAAGAATACTGGAGTGGGTTGCCATTTCCTTCTCCAGGAGGTCTTCCTGACCCAGGGATTGAACCTGCATCTCCTGGATTACAGATGGATTCTTTACCACTGAGCCTCCAGGGAAGTCCATATGTATATATATAGTCACACATATGTGTATGGAGTGTATGGGTGACCCTCCATCCATGGGATTCTCCAGGCAAGAATACTGGAGTGGGTAGCCATTTTCTTCTCCAGAGGATCTTCCCAACCCAGGGATCGAACCCAGGTCTCCCGCATTTCAGGCAGATGCTTTACCCTCTGAGCCACCTGAGTGGTCCATACGTATACATATATGTACACAAATATCTCTGTGTATATAGATAGATGCTCACAGGTAGAAGTGCCTAGGCTCAATGAATTTGTAAAGGAAAATAAGGTTTCATTAGACCTAAATTGAATAATTAACAATTAACAACTTTGCACTTAAAAAAACCACATTTTTCTTAGTAACCATGTAAGATATTCATAGACTGTTCCATACTGATAATAAATGTGAACTTGTAAATCCTTTAGAAATAAACTGTATTCAATCAGAGAAAAATAAAGAACAACTTCAGTAGTTTACAAGAGAAAACTGGTTTTTTTTCCTATGTATATATTAATTTTTATGGAGAAACCTAGAGTTCAGCATGACCCCTGTGTGCCTGAGCTACTGGGTCTGTGGGAAATGTCTGGAGCACCAGCTTAGAGGTTACAACCTATGTCAGCAAATTGCAGGGAAACACTGGGAAACCTTACCATTTGAGCAAGAGGTGGCTTCCCTGGTGGCTCAGATGGTAAAGAATCCGCCTACAATGAAGGAGACTCAGGTTCGATTCCTGGGTCAGGAAGATCCCCTGAAGGGAATGGTTACCCACTCCAGTATTCTTGCCTGGAGAATTCCATGGACAGAGGAACCAAGCAGGCTGCATTCCATGGGGTCACAAAGAGTCAGACATGACCGAGGGACTAACACTTTCACTTTCAGGAAGAGGTGGAAATAAGTTTGAGAGCAGGCTGTGAAGAAGTAAATTTTCACTGGGGAGTATAGAATGCATAGGGAGAAGGCGATGGCACCCCACTTCAGTACTCTTGCCTGAAAAATCCCATGGATGGAGGAAACTGGTGGGCTATACAATCCATGGAGAAGAAAATGGCAACCCGCTCCAGTATTCTTGCCTGGAGAATCCTGTGGACGGAGGAGCCTGGTGGACTGCTGTCCATAGGGTCACACAGAGTCGGACACGACTGAAGCGACTTAGCATAGCATATACAGTCCATGGGGTCGCTAAGAGTCAGACACGACTGAGCGACTTTACTTTCACTTTTCATTTTCATGCATTGGAGAAGGAAATGGCAACCCACTCCAGTGTTCTTGCTTGGAGAATCCCAGGGACGGGGGAGCCTGGTGGGCTGCCGTCTACGGGGTCACACAGAGCTGGACACGACTGAAGCGACTTAGCAGCAGCAGCATAGCATGCATAACACATAGCTCTGAGAAGTAGGGGCTGTGGCAAAATTATGAACCTTGTCAGCAGGCATACTAGGGATTTAGTCTCTGTGCAAGACAGAGGGGTACAAGCTGAGGTCAGCAAGGATATGTGAGGATCATAGAAGGGACACACTTCCCTTAATGCCAGGACAGTTCAGAAACCACCACCATCTACCTCTCTCCTTCCTCACTAAGGATTCTGAGCCAGGGACTAGGTCATTCCCATCTGGTCATAAGGGCAGGGGAAGATGAAGCTAGAGAAATCCTTATAGAGTATAAGTAGTTACCCAAAGGGGACTGAGCTCAAACAGGGTCTGACTGAGTCACAGTAAATAGCAGGCTTATGTTTGCTATAACAACTGAAATAGAAGTTTTATGAACAAAATAACTTCTTTTATGGAGAAATTTTTAAAAAGTTACTTTCTGTGTATCTGTGTAAGTATGTGTCCTCACCAACTCTCTAGGTATGCCATCAACTTTGGAGAAACACATGTTTTATTCATTTTCTCAGATATCTGCAAGAGCAGAATTGTCTTTTTCCTAGTCTCAATTATGTGAGTCACCAGTCTCTCGATTTCCCTTGTCAGAAAGCTTAGTTTTATCCTAGAATATGTCCCTCATTCTCCACATCCAATTTTTCATGAAGTGTTATTGATTTTATCTCAGAAACATTTCCTGCATTGGATCTTTTTCTATTTCCACTGCCTCTGGGACCCTCATCACGCCTCAAAACTGTGGCCACAGCTATTTGTTATTCTACATTTCAAATTTCTTTCTCTTCTCTCCAATGTGGTGCCAGGTATCTTTCCCCAAAAGCGAATCTAATTTACTTTCTCCTCTGTTTACAACTTATGCTAACTTCTTACTGACCACAGTATAAAATTCCAACAATTCACCATGATATGCAGAGCCCGTCACCACATGCTCTATCGCTGGTCTCCCCCTCAACACTCTTTGCTTGATCCAGTCACAAGAAACTTCTCATTGTTCACTGTCTACAAAATCTATTCTCATGACTTGATGGCTGTTTGCCCTCTGAGTTCTACATGGCTAACTGTCTGTACTGCCTGTCCCATTTACCCATCAATGATAGCTATTTAGCTACAGTGACTGTATGTTGAAGTTTTATAAGTGTAAGTAAGTGTTAGTTACTAGTCATGTCCAGCTATCTGCGCTCCCATGGACTGTAGCCCGCCAGGCTCCTCTGTGCATGGGGATTCTCCAGGCAAGAATATTGGAGTGGATAGCCATTCCCTTTCTCCAGGGAATCTCCCCAACCCAGGGATCAAACCTGGGTCTCCCACATTGTGGGCAGATTCTTTACCATCTGAGTCACAGGTGAAGTTTTATAGACTTTTTAAAATGTATTTTTATCAAATTTATTTTTATTAAAATTATTTTGCATATAGGCATTTAATTCAAAGGGAAACCATTATTAAAAGACATATTAAACAAAAATCAAAGTGCATTTCCACAATCCTGCTCCCCAGAGGGATCTGTTTTTAACTTTCTTTTCTGTTGTTACTTCTCTTTACCTCCACTATATAGTGACTTCCTTTAATGGAACCACTTTAATTTAGCTTGAGTGAAGTAGTTCTATTAGCCATGGGCAGAGAACATGGCTTTATTTGGTTAAAATAAGCTGATAATGAAGATTTGGTCACAAAAAAAAATTTCATACCATTTACTCAGTTGCTATGTAGCAAGCACCATATTTCACGTTAACACATATTATTTAATTTAATTTTTAGAATCCTGGAGGACAATCTTTTAAAGTGAGCAACTTTACTCATGAAGTCTCTATGTTATTATTATTGTTGCATATTTACATTATTTAATTGTCCAGCTACAAAGACTGAAATTGTACAACACTGTTCTTCTAGACAGGACCAAATGGAATATGTAGGAAGTAAAACCAGAAAAAGCTTTAGCATTTATAGCAATCAAAATCCATAGATCTTCTCTATTTATAAGCTCTATTCATAGACCTTCTAGTCACAAGAGTGTACAATTTCAAGCAGCTGAGCGTCTGGGGAACCTAGCAAAAATCCTAAAATGGAAAAATGGTCTTAGGAAAATAAGGATTATTCTAATAGCCCTATAAAATGAAAAGATAATAATGCCAATTTAGTGCCCTTGAAAAATTGTGCCAAATCCCCAACTCTGAAACCTCACCTCCCCATCCTCTCACTCCAATGGCGTGGCCAAAAGCAAGAACTGGCAAGTGAAGCCAAGATGCTACCTGTGAACATGGATTTTCAAGGCTTTACTGTGTGCATGAGTAGTGCAAGAGATGCTGTTTGGTCCCTGGGTCAGGAAGATTCCCCTGAAGACAGAAATGGCAACCCACTCCAGTATTCTTGCCTGGGAAAGTCCAGAGACCAAGGAGCCTGGTGGGCTACAGTTCATGGGGTCACACAAGAGTTGGATGCAACTGAGTGAGCATGAACACAGAGTTAATAGTATGTAACATTCAACCAGAGCATCATTTCTTAAAGTATCCTCCAATGAGATGAAAAGAAAAGTGTTCTATTAAATGTTTTTGGCAAATGCTCCATATTTTATCTTTATTTTATATATAAATATTGTACACATAAAACCTGAGAAACTCTGCAGTTAAACTTTGATTAACTTAGTTTCTCCAAAGAGATTTCACCACGAAATCCTTTTTTTATGTAAACTTTTTTTTACATTATAATATTTTATTGAAATATAGTTGATTTACAATACTATATTAGTTCCAGGTATACAGCATAGTAACTGTATATTTTTATATATTATATTCCATTTAAAATTATAAAATGTTGGTTGTGTTTCCTATGCTATATAACATAACTTTGTAGCTTTTCTTTTTTTTAGTAGCAAGATGGTACCCCTTAACCTCATACCCTTATCTTGCCTCTTCTCCCTTCCCTTTCCCTACTGGTGACCACTGCCTTGCTCTTTCTATTTGTGTGTCTATTTCTGTTTAGTTGTATTTGTTTGTTTTATTTTTTGTTCCAAATTTTGATATTTAAGTAATAACATGCAGAATTTATATTTGACTTATTTCACTAATCTTAATACTCTCTAGGTCTGCCCACATTGGTGCAGTTGGTAGAATCTCATTCTTTTCTAAGGCAAAGAAATATTCTATTGCTTAATCATACCATATCCACTTTATCCATTCATCTGTTGATGGACAATTAAGTTATTTCCATATCTTGGCTGTTGTAAATAATAGCCAAGCTGCTATTAGAGTAACATGTATCATTTAGAATTAGTGTTTTTGTTTTTTTCAAATGTTTACCTAGGAATGGAATTGCAAGATCATATGCAAGCTATATTTTCACCTTTTTGAGGGACCTCCTTACTGTTTTCCATAGTGGTTATATAAAACATGTATCTTTTAGAATTAGTGGTTTTGTTTTTTCAAATATATACCTAGGAATGGAATTGCAAACTCATATGCTAGCTCTATTTTTAGCTTTTTGAGGGAGCTCCTTACTGTTTTCCATAGTGGCTACACCAATTTATATTCCCACCAACAGTACACAAGGCTTTCCTCTTCTCAACATCCTTGTTATTTGTAAACACTGGCTAAAAAATATTTCAAACAAGCTAAACATCACAGCAGAACATTCAGCAGAAGTGAAGGCCCAGAGAATAAGAGAGACTAAATGAAAGCAGAGTTGCCTCCAAGTTCAGTAAAGAGTGATTTGAAACTTGATGGAGAAGAGATACAAAAAAGATCTTCACAACCCAGATAATCACCAACCTAGAGCCAGACATCCTGGAATGTGAAGTCAAGTGGGCCTTAGAAAGCATCACTATGAACAAAGCTAGTAGAGGTGATGGAATTCCAGTTGAGCTATTTCAAATTTTAAAAGATGATGCTGTGAAAGTGTGACACTCAATATGCCAGCAAATTTGGAAAACTCAGCAGTGGCCACAGGACTGGAAAAGGTCAGTTTTCATTCCAATCCCAAAGAAAGGTAATGCCAAAGAACGCTCAAACTACCACACAATTGCACTCATCTCACACGCTAGTAAAGTAATGCTCAAAATTCTCCAAGCCAAGGTTCAGCAATACGTGAACCATGAACTTGCAGATGTTCAAGCTGGTTTTAGAAAAGGCAGAGAAACCAGAGATCAAATTGCCAACATCCGCTGGATCATGGAAAAAGCAAGAGAGTTCCAGAAAAA
>SJYX01018291.1:0-25366 GCA_006410675.1 Oreotragus oreotragus | reverse complement strand
GAAAAGACCCTGATGCTGGGAAAGATTGAGGGCAGGAGAAGAAGGGGATAACAGAGGATAAGATGGTTGAATGGCATCACTGACTCAATGGACATGGGTTTGGGTGGACTCCGGGATTTGGTGATGGACAAGGAGGCCTGGTGTGCTGTGGTTTATGGGGTTGCAAAGAGCTGGACATGACTGAGTGACTGAACTGAACTGAGTTGACACTGAGGTGCAGAAAGGTTCATTTAATCAGTGATGGGTGAACATGCAAATCCATGTCCATCTGATTCCAAAGTCTTTGTCATTAACCATCAGCTCTCTACTGCTGTTCAATACAGTAGCTGCTAGCTGCTTTCGGGTAGCGAGAGCTTGAAATGTGGTTAGTCAGGATCACAGCACAGAATTTGCTGTGAATGTAAAATACATACAACATTTTGAAGACAGAACAAAAAAAGAATGTAAAATATCTCATTAATATTTAACAATATTGACTACATGTTGAGATGACAGTGTCTTTGNGCGAGAGCTTGAAATGTGGTTAGTCAGGATCACAGCACAGAATTTGCTGTGAATGTAAAATACATACAACATTTTGAAGACAGAACAAAAAAAGAATGTAAAATATCTCATTAATATTTAACAATATTGACTACATGTTGAGATGACAGTGTCTTTGGACTTACCGGATTAAACAAAAATGTATTATTGAAATTGATTTTACTCATTCTTTTTAAGTTTATTTTTAATGTGGCTATTAGACAATTTAGAATTGTGTATGTGGCATACATTGTATTCCTATTGGACTGCATGGCTAGACTCTGTTATTGTTCTAACCACAAGCCTCTGCCCATAGTAAGCCCTCCACATGTCCTGACGTACCCGTGATTTATATAATCAGGGTTGGAAACCAAACAAGAGGGAAAATGCTAAACTGACAAGTGATTCCTTTTGGGACGAGTAGAACACCGCTCAACAGACGCAGAAGACAGACTATAGTGGCTGTTTCCAGGGCTCAGGCCCCGTCATCCCATCTTCCCAGCCCTTCCCCCCTATCCCTCCCTCCTCTCACTGACAAACACGCTAGGAGCACTTAGAACAGGCCAGTGACTGTGCAAGGCGCCCTAAATTATAAAGGTACTAAGACCCAGTGACAAGGTGTTCGCTCCCTAACAGAGCTAGTGATCTGTATTAGTTTGCTAGGGTTGCAGTAGCAAGGTGCCATGGACTGGGTGTTTGAATTTTTTCCCTCATGGTCTGGAGGCTAGAAACCAGACATCAAGGTGTTGGCAGTGACATTTTTTCTGAGGTCTTTTTCCTCGGCCTGTAGATAGATGGCTATATCCTCCTTCACATTGTCTTCCTTCGGTGTCTGTGTGCAAATTTCTTCTCTTGTAAGGGCACGAGTCATATTGGACCGGGGCCCACCCTCATGACCTCATTGAACCTTATTGTCTCTGTAAGGACTTTCTCCATATATCATCACATTCTGAAGTATTGGGGTTCAGACTCCAGCACATGAGTTTTGGGGGGCACAATTCTGCGTGTAATAGGACCTATTAAGCAAGGGCAGTGGCACTGGGGAGATGAAGTATGTGATGCCTTGTGAAGTATATGATTGCGCGTTGAGTTTTTGTCAGGGAAGACCACTCATGTGAGCTGGGGATTGGTGGGCTCTTTTCTTTTTCTTCAGTCAGATAAACTGCCTGCTGTTCTCAGTACAGGTAAAACTAAAGGCAGATACTGGTGGCTTTGCTTTGTTTCGTACGTGTTCTCAAGTAAAAGTGTAGCAAGACACATTTTTTTTTTTTTGAGTGGCTTAGGTGCTGCCTCACCCCTTGGGATGTAGAGTTGATGGTCAAGGAGGCAATGATCAGCTTGCTTAGGGGTAGACAGAAACCAGTGATAGACACAAGAATGGGTGAGAGACCCCTCCTAAAATAAAATTACTTTGAAGAAAAGAATTGTCTACCTTTGTGATTAGGCTTAGACCCAGAGGGCCAGGTGTTGTTTAATGGGGTCTTGGTTTGGCCCAGGGTGTTACTGATGCTGGAAGCTTTTCAGGACCACCTACATTTGAAGGATTTGAGATTTAGGGGCCATAATGTATGGATGGAAAGGTACCTGAAGAAGGTACTCAGGAGTCCAAGTTCAGGGTCTCTGAAGGGACTTGGACTAACGAGGGCGGCAGAGCAGAAGGGAAATGTGTCCATGGGGCTGTGTTCAGGGGATAAGTGATTGCGAGACGCATACAGAGTGAACAAGCACCCAGTATTTCCAAACTACAACCTGGCAAGAAGTGGCAGTTGCAGGGACAGGACTCCACTTCTCTCTGTAGGGTTTTGACAGAAGACCCTTCTGAGATGAAGTAAGCTCCTTTGATTTGTTAAGAAAAAAGTTAAGGGAAGTGAGAAGGTCCCAAGAGAAAGATGAGTGCCTAAATAATTTACTGGGAAAAGAATAAACGATTGTATCTTGTATGATGGAGGCTGTTCAGTGGGTTCTAGAGTGGGTAGAATTGGAATTGGAAGGATGAATTGGAGATTTGTAGAAGGTAAAGGGAGACATTCCAGGCAGAGAAAAGAGCAATTGCAAAGCCCTGAAAGAATTTGATTTGTTGGGAAGTGGCTGCTAGCGTGGGGCATAGAGTTTTTAACTGGAGAAAGAGGAAGGGATAAAGCTGGAAAGGTACGGCAGTCTGGCACAAAGGTTTCTGTGCCGTGCTACGGAGTCTGAATCTTATCTGATAGGTATGATGGAGGGATTTGGTGACGGGGGCTGTGTTTCTGTAGCTGAAGAGTGGGTGAGAAGGAAGAGGGGTCCTCAGCGGAGACATGCTGTTGTTATTCAGTCACTAAGTCATGTCCCTCTCTTTGAGACCCCATGGTCTGCAGCACACCAGGCTCCCCTGTCCTTCACTAATCTCCCAGGGTTTGCTCAGACTCATGTCCACTGAGTCAATGATGCTATTCAACCATCTCATCCAGCCACCGCCATAACCTGGGTTCACGAGGTGGGGTCAACATGGTGGGTGGGGCTGTGGCAAATGACCCTTTGGCCCCATGGACGAATAGTAGAAGTTCTATTACTTTATAATCTACAAAGCAAATAGGATACTTACTGGCATTTATCTTTGTAATCACACAGCATCCTGACCTCACTTGGATTGTAAGGTGCAGCCACGTGCCTTCCAGGACTCATGGATGCTGAGGTTGAGTGGAGGCTCCCTCGGGTGCTGATGCTGACAGTGGGCACTGCACACCTTTGCTTGCTTCCAGTGTACTTTTCTGCTCACTTGCTTGACTGAGTGAATTTACAGATGGTTTTTCTCGGTTATATCTCACTTAACATGCACAAAATAGATGAGAGGCTTGAACAGTTCTAAATTGAAACTCTGGGCTTAAGGCGACATGAATAATGCAACCAGCAAGCAGAGCTTGGGCAGACGGTGGCGTTACTGCTTCTACTTTTAGGACAAATTCTTTGTCTAACACAATATGAGGTAAAAATAATTACAGTATAGTCACCCAACAAGAGATGGGCTCCCAAAATTGAATCAAGATTATTTAAAATATGAATTTATATCACCGTCGTTAATGTCAAACCTTAACTGTATGTTGGCCAATACTGTACTTAGCAAGATAGTTAGCAGAAACATTCTCTGCTTCCTTATTGTATCTTTAAAAAATACTTTTTTGGGTGTGTGTTTTATAATATACATATTATTAGAACAGTGGTACATGTACATAATCCATAAATAAGTAAATATATATATGTATAATTGGAGAGTGAATGTTTGAAATTTTTGCCGAATGGGTTTTCAACACCAAAATTTGCTTAAAATCATGAGAGACTGAAATCATTGTGCAGACCCCCTGTGGATTCCTGATTGTCCTTTGGGAGTCCTGCTAGGGTTTTTCCACACAATACTATGTGATGATTATTAGTTCACTGTCTCACTGCTCTGGAGACCCTAGGGTACCCAGCATGATCTGAAGATATAGGTTCAGAAACTCCTTTCTGTGATACTTCTCCCCTCAGAGGTATCAAGGGGTTTCCTTGGCTGAGGCATTGTAGGAAGGGTCTTCACAGCAGTCAAATTACGTAGCTCTGCAGATCTGAGGTCTGGGCAATGCTTGGCTAAGTCTCACAGCTGACCTGGGCCAGGTCAACTGGGTAACCTTCTGGATGCAGGCTAGGCAATGCCCCCATCCACTCATGAACCCGTGACCATGAATGGTAACCGGGTGAGTGTCCCTGGCGTAAGGGGCCAGAGTCAAGTCTTGGGCCTAGCTTGGTTTTAGGCATTTGGCTAGTGTCTCTCCTCACAGTTTCTCTCCATGTCTGCCTGTTCGGATTTCTAAGGCAGACACCTACAAACAAGGGCACAGGCTTTGGGTTTTGACCCAGTGCCTCTTTGGCTCCTCCCTACTCTATTTGGTTCCAGTCCCAATCTCCTTTATTTTTCAGCATGCAAAATCCCTCTTTTCCATCATAAAGTTTCCACCCTCTTTCCCTTCCTTCTTCTCGTCCCTTTTCCAGCTTTACTGAGATATAACCGACCCATAACATTGTGTTTATGGTGTGTTGGTCTGATACATTCATAAAATTGTAAGAGGCTTCCGAGATGGCTCGAGCTGTAAAGAATATGCCTGCGATGCAGGAGATGCAGGAGACAGGGGTCAACCCCTGGGTCAGGAAGATTCCCTGGAGAAGGAAATGGCAACCCACTCTAGTATTTTTGCCTGGAAAGTTCCAAGAACAGAGGAGCTTGGCGGGCTACAGGCCATAAGGTTGAAAAGAGTCAGACATGACTGAGCCACTGAACTGAACTGAATGTGGAAAAGAAAATCGGAATACAGTCACATATGTTTCATGGGAAAAACACAATAAAAGAAACCCAGTGTACTTTTAATTTGGCTCCTGGTAGATAGTTTTTTCAAATGACATCTGGACTTTGCCCGATTCCTCCTCTTCTGCTCTTGTTTGCTGTGGTGACACGTGGTATGGTGTTGGCCAAGATACAGCTGGGATGCTGAGTCTGCCTCGGTTTTCCACCATGCCTTCTCTGTTCCAGATGGAAGACGGTCTGCCCCAGCAACAATCTGAATTAGTTAGGACTCTTGGTTGAAAGTGACAGAAACCAACATTAGTTGCTGTGAGCCAAATTGGGCATTTATTGGCTCACCTAACTGAGAAGTCCAAGAGTAGGTCCAGATCCCCATGCAGCTGGACCCTGAGGTCCACCCAGGCTGAGCTCACCTCCTCTTGGCCACGCTTGAATTCTCCTTGGCTTCTTTCCCACAAAGTTTTTCTCTCAGAGCTGCTCCAAGCCCGTATTATAATTTTAGCTCCCAGGTCCAGCAAAACAAAGGCCATCCTTCTCTCTCAGAGTCCATATATCAAGTCTCATGGAGGGGACTGAATTGGCTTTGCTGTGGTCACCTGCCATTCCAGAACCCGTCATTGCGGCCAGGGGCCTGGGAGGCTCTTCCTGGGCAGCTATGCCTTTGGCTATATGCCTTCCCTGCAGCTGAAGGTGGTTGTGCTGGTCCCGTCCAACTACCACATGGGTTTTCTACATGGAAAGAGAGGTTCTGTAATCAGAAAAAGGATCACTGGTGAGGCCCAGACGGGAACTCTCCTCTAGAAACCCTAATTAGGGACCACTTGTGCTGGAGTTTGTTGTTGCTGCTGTTGCTCAGGCACTAGGTTGTGTTCACCTCTCTGACACCCCGTGGACTGCAGCACGCCAGGCTTTCCTGTCCTTCACCATCTCCTGGAGTTTGCTCAAACTCAAGTCCGTCGAGTCGGTGATCACTATCCAACCGTCTCATTCTCTTTTGCCCGCTTCTCTTCCCTCCCTTAATCTTTCCCAGCATCAGGGTCTTTTCCAATGAGTTGGCTCTTCTCATCAGGTGACCAAAGTATTGGAGTTTCAGCTTCAGCATCAGTCCTTCCAATGAATGAATATTCAGGGTTGATTTCCATTAGGATTGACTGGTTTGCTCTCCTTGCAGTCCAAGGGACTCTCAAGAGTCTTCTCTAGCACCACAGTTCAAAAGCATCAGTTCTTCTGTGCTCAGCCTTCTTTCTGCTGAGTAGTTTGCTACCAGGCTACAAAGCAGTGAAGCTGTATTAGAAACAACAACATCATAAGAGGTAGGAATCATGTACCAGGCACTTCCAAGTGCTTCATGCATCCCATATTTAATCCTACAGCCACCTTAGGAGGTACACTGGAGCGTAGCCTCGCATTTTACAGTGAGAAAGTGGAGGTGAATGGCTGGTCCAGTGTCACGCACATACCAGTACTCACTGTTTATATAGAGATTAGAATAAAATAGTTCGGCCTTCCCTGGCAGTCCAGTGACCAAGACTCTGTGCTTCCACCTCAGGGGGCATGGCTCCCACCCCTGGTAAGAGAACCAAGATCTCACATGCTGCATGGCTCAGGCAAAATATAAAAAATAAAAAATTTTTAAAAAAGATAAAATAGTTCTAGCTTCTACTCAACTCTCCCCCTCTTCCTCTTCTTGCTCCTCTCCTTATTGTTGTTATTGTTATTATTATTATCTTCTCCTTAAGTTTCAGGCGTGAGTTGGAGGAGGCTCAGCTTGGCTGGCAGACTTGCTCAGAGACACTGTATGATCCTCTAAATCAGCATTTCCCACTGATCCTTTCCTCTGCACCCTGGCTCCCTTGTCTTAAGATGTTGTTACCCACTGGGCTCCTTGTTGATTTTAGGGTGAACACTGCTGAGGTTCTCAAGAGGTCACCCTAGTTGCATTAGCCCTGCTTCTCCAGTAGACTTGCAGTGCAGAACTTTCTGAGCTGTGTCCTCTGTTCTGTTATTCCTGAGCTATTATTTACTCTTCCAGGTGAGGAACTGGTGTCTAGAGAGAGAAGTGACTTGCCCCAGGGCCCACAGCTGCTTTGTGGTGGAGCTAGCACTTGACTTTGTCTAGTTCATGGCTATTCTTGCCATTCTCTATGCAAAGAGATTATGTCTCAGCCTTGCAATAGGTCCTGGGAGTGAGCCCTAATCCCCTAGCCTATGTCATGTTGTAACTTCAAGTCCTCTGGACTTGGGGTCAAAACTCTCTATCCCAAGCCTGGATTCAGTACCTACTGAGAGTCTTTGGGAGATCACTTCACTTCGCAGAGCCTCATGTTTCCCCCGCCCCAGTCCTAAACACTGAAGTAACACTATCAGCTCTGTCTACCTGTGAATGTGTTATTATTATTTGGTTTGTTGTTGTTGTTCAGTTGCCAAGTCATGTCCGACTCTTTGTGACGCCATGGACTGCAGCCCGCCAGGCCTCCCTGTCCCTCACCATCTCCTGGGATTTGCCCAAGTTCATATCCACTGAATCGGTGATGCCATCCAACCATCTCATCCTCTGTTGCCCTCTTCTCCTTCTGCCTTCAATCTTTCCCAGCATCAGGATCTTTTCCAATGAACCGGCTGTTTGCATCAGGTGGCCAATATGTAGTTACCCATTTTATTTATTTATTTTAAACCTTTTATTTTGTATTGGGCTATAGCCAATTAGCAATGTTGTGATAGTTTCAGGTGGCCAGTGAAGGGACTCAGCCACACACACACACGTGTCCACTGTGAACGTATTCATGAAAGGATAAAATGGGATGAAATATATGAATGAGTTTTGGAAGCTGTATTTTCCTCTATAAATGTTTCATAGTATTTTAGTGTAACTCATAATAAATCTTCAGCAAATGTTTTCTTATTAAATAGTTCAATGCAGAAGCACTTCTTTTTGAATCAGCTCCCAAGCCCTGGAATCTTATCTAGATAGTATTTTCTCTGGATTCTGGTTGATAATGGTTATTTACTTGTCATTCTCAGATAAGGATTCCAAAGTGATACTTAAGTCTTCTTTCCACAGTCTCAAGGAAGGTTACTGGATATTTGCTTGGAAAAGGCACATGTAATCCATAATAATGAGACCAATAAACTCTACAGACCTTTCCTGATTAGAAATGTTAACACATCTGAGATGTTGTGCTCTGTCAGTAGCATGACTGATAGAGCAGCTAAATGAGGCAAGTTCAATCTGTTCTTGGGCAGAAGAAGCTAGAACTAAACTCACCTTGTGTGTCCTTTGGGTTTCTGTGTGTCACCAAGAGTAATGTGTCTTTCAGACTTCGAGAATGAACTTATGGTTACCAGGAGGGAAGGGTGGAGGGAAGGTATAGTTAGGGAGTTTGGGGTGGGCATGTACATATTGCTGTATTTAAAATGGAAAACGAGCAAGGTTCTACTGTAGAGCACGTGGAACTCTGCTCAGTGTCATGTGGCAGCCTGGACTGGAGGGGAGTTTGGGGGAGAATGGACACCTGGATATATATGGCTGAGTCCCTTTGCTGTCCACTTGGAACTATCACAGCATTGTTAATTGGCTGTACTCCAATATAAAATAAAATGCTAAAAAAATAAAGATGAGCGTTTCTGAGCATTTTTTACTTGGTTTGTAGGTGGTTGGTACCTTCACATGGCCTTTCTTGTGTGAGCCTGTGTCTTAATCTCCTCTTCTTATTAAGGACACCGGTCATATTGGAGTAGCTGCTACTGCTGCTGCTAAGTCGCTTCAGTCGTGTCCAACTCTGTGCGACCCCATAGACGGCAGCCCACCAGGCTCCCCCATCCCTGGGATTCTCTAGGCAAGAACACTGGAGTGGGTTGCCATTTGCTTCTCCAACGCATGAAAGTGAAAAGTGAAAGTGAAGTTGCTCAGTCGTGTCCTACCCTCAGCGACCCCATGGACTGCAGCCTATCAGGCTCCTCCGTCCAAGGCATTCTCCAGGCAAGAGTACCGGAGTGGGGTGCCATTGCCTTCTCCAATATTGGAGTAGGGCCTGCCCTAATGACCTCATTTTACCCCCAAGACCCTATCTCCAAATGCAGTCACATTCTAAGACACTGTGACTTCAACATAGACATTTTGGGAGGATTTTCAGCCTGTAACACCAAACAAGCAACCGAAGGTGTACATGCGTGGGTGGGCACCTGTTTGTAGCCATGCTGGGGAGGGGCCGCAGTCACAGGGCAGGAGAGTGCGGGTGGAGGAACTAGACGTCTTCACCGCAGCCCAGGATTAAGCATCATCAGCTAACTCAGGACTGAGTAGGCCCAGTGTTGACCATCACAGCGCCAGACCTCAGGTTCCACTCCCAGTTCTTAAGAGATCAGGCCCCAGAACACTCTGCTGTGAGTCAGGGAACCAATGCCAAAGTTTAAACCTAAGAAGAAGCTTTTCAAAACTCTGGGTCAGCCTAAAAGACACGTTAAGTAGAAAGTCTCTTTAGTATTTTCTTAGTGATTGAGATGATGGATGAGCAAGTGAGCCAGTTGAGTTAGCTGATGACACTGCGGCCGTNGACAAGGGCACAGGCTTTGGGTTTTGACCCAGTGCCTCTTTGGCTCCTCCCTACTCTATTTGGTTCCAGTCCCAATCTCCTTTATTTTTCAGCATGCAAAATCCCTCTTTTCCATCATAAAGTTTCCACCCTCTTTCCCTTCCTTCTTCTCGTCCCTTTTCCAGCTTTACTGAGATATAACCGACCCATAACATTGTGTTTATGGTGTGTTGGTCTGATACATTCATAAAATTGTAAGAGGCTTCCGAGATGGCTCGAGCTGTAAAGAATATGCCTGCGATGCAGGAGATGCAGGAGACAGGGGTCAACCCCTGGGTCAGGAAGATTCCCTGGAGAAGGAAATGGCAACCCACTCTAGTATTTTTGCCTGGAAAGTTCCAAGAACAGAGGAGCTTGGCGGGCTACAGGCCATAAGGTTGAAAAGAGTCAGACATGACTGAGCCACTGAACTGAACTGAATGTGGAAAAGAAAATCGGAATACAGTCACATATGTTTCATGGGAAAAACACAATAAAAGAAACCCAGTGTACTTTTAATTTGGCTCCTGGTAGATAGTTTTTTCAAATGACATCTGGACTTTGCCCGATTCCTCCTCTTCTGCTCTTGTTTGCTGTGGTGACACGTGGTATGGTGTTGGCCAAGATACAGCTGGGATGCTGAGTCTGCCTCGGTTTTCCACCATGCCTTCTCTGTTCCAGATGGAAGACGGTCTGCCCCAGCAACAATCTGAATTAGTTAGGACTCTTGGTTGAAAGTGACAGAAACCAACATTAGTTGCTGTGAGCCAAATTGGGCATTTATTGGCTCACCTAACTGAGAAGTCCAAGAGTAGGTCCAGATCCCCATGCAGCTGGACCCTGAGGTCCACCCAGGCTGAGCTCACCTCCTCTTGGCCACGCTTGAATTCTCCTTGGCTTCTTTCCCACAAAGTTTTTCTCTCAGAGCTGCTCCAAGCCCGTATTATAATTTTAGCTCCCAGGTCCAGCAAAACAAAGGCCATCCTTCTCTCTCAGAGTCCATATATCAAGTCTCATGGAGGGGACTGAATTGGCTTTGCTGTGGTCACCTGCCATTCCAGAACCCGTCATTGCGGCCAGGGGCCTGGGAGGCTCTTCCTGGGCAGCTATGCCTTTGGCTATATGCCTTCCCTGCAGCTGAAGGTGGTTGTGCTGGTCCCGTCCAACTACCACATGGGTTTTCTACATGGAAAGAGAGGTTCTGTAATCAGAAAAAGGATCACTGGTGAGGCCCAGACGGGAACTCTCCTCTAGAAACCCTAATTAGGGACCACTTGTGCTGGAGTTTGTTGTTGCTGCTGTTGCTCAGGCACTAGGTTGTGTTCACCTCTCTGACACCCCGTGGACTGCAGCACGCCAGGGTTTCCTGTCCTTCACCATCTCCTGGAGTTTGCTCAAACTCAAGTCCGTCGAGTCGGTGATCACTATCCAACCGTCTCATTCTCTTTTGCCCGCTTCTCTTCCCTCCCTTAATCTTTCCCAGCATCAGGGTCTTTTCCAATGAGTTGGCTCTTCTCATCAGGTGACCAAAGTATTGGAGTTTCAGCTTCAGCATCAGTCCTTCCAATGAATGAATATTCAGGGTTGATTTCCATTAGGATTGACTGGTTTGCTCTCCTTGCAGTCCAAGGGACTCTCAAGAGTCTTCTCTAGCACCACAGTTCAAAAGCATCAGTTCTTCTGTGCTCAGCCTTCTTTCTGCTGAGTAGTTTGCTACCAGGCTACAAAGCAGTGAAGCTGTATTAGAAACAACAACATCATAAGAGGTAGGAATCATGTACCAGGCACTTCCAAGTGCTTCATGCATCCCATATTTAATCCTACAGCCACCTTAGGAGGTACACTGGAGCGTAGCCTCGCATTTTACAGTGAGAAAGTGGAGGTGAATGGCTGGTCCAGTGTCACGCACATACCAGTACTCACTGTTTATATAGAGATTAGAATAAAATAGTTCGGCCTTCCCTGGCAGTCCAGTGACCAAGACTCTGTGCTTCCACCTCAGGGGGCATGGCTCCCACCCCTGGTAAGAGAACCAAGATCTCACATGCTGCATGGCTCAGGCAAAATATAAAAAATAAAAAATTTTTAAAAAAGATAAAATAGTTCTAGCTTCTACTCAACTCTCCCCCTCTTCCTCTTCTTGCTCCTCTCCTTATTGTTGTTATTGTTATTATTATTATCTTCTCCTTAAGTTTCAGGCGTGAGTTGGAGGAGGCTCAGCTTGGCTGGCAGACTTGCTCAGAGACACTGTATGATCCTCTAAATCAGCATTTCCCACTGATCCTTTCCTCTGCACCCTGGCTCCCTTGTCTTAAGATGTTGTTACCCATTGGGCTCCTTGTTGATTTTAGGGTGAACACTGCTGAGGTTCTCAAGAGGTCACCCTAGTTGCATTAGCCCTGCTTCTCCAGTAGACTTGCAGTGCAGAACTTTCTGAGCTGTGTCCTCTGTTCTGTTATTCCTGAGCTATTATTTACTCTTCCAGGTGAGGAACTGGTGTCTAGAGAGAGAAGTGACTTGCCCCAGGGCCCACAGCTGCTTTGTGGTGGAGCTAGCACTTGACTTTGTCTAGTTCATGGCTATTCTTGCCATTCTCTATGCAAAGAGATTATGTCTCAGCCTTGCAATAGGTCCTGGGAGTGAGCCCTAATCCCCTAGCCTATGTCATGTTGTAACTTCAAGTCCTCTGGACTTGGGGTCAAAACTCTCTATCCCAAGCCTGGATTCAGTACCTACTGAGAGTCTTTGGGAGATCACTTCACTTCGCAGAGCCTCATGTTTCCCCCGCCCCAGTCCTAAACACTGAAGTAACACTATCAGCTCTGTCTACCTGTGAATGTGTTATTATTATTTGGTTTGTTGTTGTTGTTCAGTTGCCAAGTCATGTCCGACTCTTTGTGACGCCATGGACTGCAGCCCGCCAGGCCTCCCTGTCCCTCACCATCTCCTGGGATTTGCCCAAGTTCATATCCACTGAATCGGTGATGCCATCCAACCATCTCATCCTCTGTTGCCCTCTTCTCCTTCTGCCTTCAATCTTTCCCAGCATCAGGATCTTTTCCAATGAACCGGCTGTTTGCATCAGGTGGCCATTACGTAGTTACCCATTTTATTTATTTATTTTAAACCTTTTATTTTGTATTGGGCTATAGCCAATTAGCAATGTTGTGATAGTTTCAGGTGGCCAGTGAAGGGACTCAGCCACACACACACACGTGTCCACTGTGAACGTATTCATGAAAGGATAAAATGGGATGAAATATATGAATGAGTTTTGGAAGCTGTATTTTCCTCTATAANGCCATTACGTAGTTACCCATTTTATTTATTTATTTTAAACCTTTTATTTTGTATTGGGCTATAGCCAATTAACAATGTTGTGATAGTTTCAGGTGGCCAGTGAAGGGACTCAGCCATACACACACACGTGTCCACTGTGAATGTATTCATGAAAGGATAAAATGGGATGAAATATATGAATGAGTTTTGGAAGCTGTATTTTCCTCTATAAATGTTTCATAGTATTTTAGTGTAACTCATAATAAATCTTCAGCAAATGTTTTCTTATTAAATAGTTCAATGCAGAAGCACTTCTTTTTGAATCAGCTCCCAAGCCCTGGAATCTTATCTAGATAGTATTTTCTCTGGATTCTGGTTGATAATGGTTATTTACTTGTCATTCTCAGATAAGGATTCCAAAGTGATACTTAAGTCTTCTTTCCACAGTCTCAAGGAAGGTTACTGGATATTTGCTTGGAAAAGGCACATGTAATCCATAATAATGAGACCAATAAACTCTACAGACCTTTCCTGATTAGAAATGTTAACACATCTGAGATGTTGTGCTCTGTCAGTAGCATGACTGATAGAGCAGCTAAATGAGGCAAGTTCAATCTGTTCTTGGGCAGAAGAAGCTAGAACTAAACTCACCTTGTGTGTCCTTTGGGTTTCTGTGTGTCACCAAGAGTAATGTGTCTTTCAGACTTCGAGAATGAACTTATGGTTACCAGGAGGGAAGGGTGGAGGGAAGGTATAGTTAGGGAGTTTGGGGTGGGCATGTACATATTGCTGTATTTAAAATGGAAAACGAGCAAGGTTCTACTGTAGAGCACGTGGAACTCTGCTCAGTGTCATGTGGCAGCCTGGACTGGAGGGGAGTTTGGGGGAGAATGGACACCTGGATATATATGGCTGAGTCCCTTTGCTGTCCACTTGGAACTATCACAGCATTGTTAATTGGCTATACTCCAATATAAAATAAAAAGCTAAAAAAATAAAGATGAGCGTTTCTGAGCATTTTTAACTTGTTGGTTTGTAGGTGGTTGGTACCTTCACATGGCCTTTCTTGTGTGAGCCTGTGTCTTAATCTCCTCTTCTTATTAAGGACACCGGTCATATTGGAGTAGCTGCTACTGCTGCTGCTAAGTCGCTTCAGTCGTGTCCAACTCTGTGCGACCCCATAGACGGCAGCCCACCAGGCTCCCCCATCCCTGGGATTCTCTAGGCAAGAACACTGGAGTGGGTTGCCATTTGCTTCTCCAACGCATGAAAGTGAAAAGTGAAAGTGAAGTTGCTCAGTCGTGTCCTACCCTCAGCGACCCCATGGACTGCAGCCTATCAGGCTCCTCCGTCCAAGGCATTCTCCAGGCAAGAGTACCGGAGTGGGGTGCCATTGCCTTCTCCAATATTGGAGTAGGGCCTGCCCTAATGACCTCATTTTACCCCCAAGACCCTATCTCCAAATGCAGTCACATTCTAAGACACTGTGACTTCAACATAGACATTTTGGGAGGATTTTCAGCCTGTAACACCAAACAAGCAACCGAAGGTGTACATGCGTGGGTGGGCACCTGTTTGTAGCCATGCTGGGGAGGGGCCGCAGTCACAGGGCAGGAGAGTGCGGGTGGAGGAACTAGACGTCTTCACCGCAGCCCAGGATTAAGCATCATCAGCTAACTCAGGACTGAGTAGGCCCAGTGTTGACCATCACAGCGCCAGACCTCAGGTTCCACTCCCAGTTCTTAAGAGATCAGGCCCCAGAACACTCTGCTGTGAGTCAGGGAACCAATGCCAAAGTTTAAACCTAAGAAGAAGCTTTTCAAAACTCTGGGTCAGCCTAAAAGACACGTTAAGTAGAAAGTCTCTTTAGTATTTTCTTAGTGATTGAGATGATGGATGAGCAAGTGAGCCAGTTGAGTTAGCTGATGACACTGCGGCCGTCGTTAAATAACAGGTGAATCATTAACTAGGAACGCAGACAGGGGGCCCAAACTTCATCATTTTTATTCTCACCTTTGGGGAAGCCTGGCAGCATAAATGCCCTCGCCCATGTCATGAGGAACTGCTCTGAAATGCAAAGTGTGGCTCAGCCAGCAAAAGTCAAAGGAATGGTACATGGTCTCATTTCTATCTTTTTGAATAATGATATGCCACTTTCCCCATAAATTGTATGAAGATGAAGAAGAAAAATAATTCCTTGACCTTTCTCGTTTATAACCACACTTAGGTATTTCTTCTCATCTCTTATGCTGGCCACAGAGCTTCACCCAGCTGAGACTTCATTTCCTGGAGTTGCAAGCATTAAAATGGATAGAACCTCCTTCTCTCCTTCCCTCTCCCTTCTATGCGGCTGTCATTCAGGGCTGGGAAAGACACAGGACCCGAGTGCGGGGCATTGCGAGTGACATCCTTCCTTCCTAAGCACACCATTTCCACAGCACAGAGCAAGTAGGAGGGACTGTGAACGCCGAGCACGTGGACTGTGGCTGTCACACCCTCCAGGTGATGAATATCTTTTATCCAGATAAATGTACTTATAATTTGTTGGTTTTAATTACTGCATCCTTGTGAAGTCTTAAGCCAGTAATTCCTTTCTCAACAAATTAGAGGCCTGAAATAATTCTGTGGGAAGACTAATTGCTCACCCTGGTTTTTGGCCATTTGTCTGAAACATTATTTCCAGAACTCAGCTGGGTGTTGTTAACCACTCAGTTATGAGGACTCTGGTTGCATTGTAACTTGTAAACCCCCTTGTTGGAGTGGCTTCTGCGTTGCTAACATCGAAGTGTAAATCTCTGTTCAGTAATTACCTTCCCCAGCTCCCCTTTTAGGAGGGCAGAAAGATTTCATCTTAATAATGTGTAGCTTTTGTTCCAAAAAAAGAAAGTAAGGGACTCCTCCCCCTGTCTGATCCCAGCTTTTAAACGAAGAGTC
Source organism: Oreotragus oreotragus (assembly GCA_006410675.1). Taxonomy (NCBI): domain Eukaryota; kingdom Metazoa; phylum Chordata; class Mammalia; order Artiodactyla; family Bovidae; genus Oreotragus; species Oreotragus oreotragus. The sequence continues at coordinate 9,751 of SJYX01018291.1, read as the reverse complement.
TGGTGTGGATACATTACTGGAATTACCAGCCACTTTTCGCCCAACTCTGTCCCAGGATTGGGCACTGAACCATTCAAAGTCTGCATTGGTAAAATATGTAAGCTTTCTCCCCTATTCTAATTTCTGCTCATTTTCTCTATTTTGCTAATGTCCGTCTTTCCCCACGAAGTGAGAGCTGGTTTGGCTGGCTTTCTGTCAATAGGAAATCTCTGCTAATTGGCGTTTCTCTGCTTTGCAAGCAGAAAGATAACTGATATTCATAATGATATTCCAGACGCTCTGCAAGAACCTGAAGGGGCTCATGAATTCTCAAAGAATGATTGACTTCTGTGCAGAGTAATTTTAGTGTCAGGTGTATTTTATGGCTTTCTGATTCACTGCAAATTGGATGTCCTTGTATGGGTATAACTTTCAGTTTACCAAAGTATTAATTAAGCAGAGCCCAAGTCTTTGGGCTTCCCAGGTGGCTCAGAGGCAAAGAGTCTGCCACCAGTGCAGGAGATGTGGGATCGATTTCTGGCTTAGGAAGATCCCCTGGAGGGGGAAATAGCAATTCACCCCAGTATTCTTGCTTAGGAGAAATGTCAGGGACAGAGGAGCCTGGCAGGCTATAGTCCATAGGATCACAAAGAGTCTTTTGGAGATGGAATACTGGACTTTTTCTATTTGGCAGCTCCTGGTGGTAAGACGCCAGTCAAGTCTAATTCTTCTTTTATCTTCGTTGTACTTAGTAGGTCCTTGGAGGATGCTGTGGGATAACTGCATTGTGCAGGGACATGGAGAGCTATAGGCTTGACAAAAGCCCATTCTCTTAGCAAGCCTGAGCCAGAGGCTGGAATGGTCTTGTTAAACCTGAAAGTCAGATGGATGGGATCAGAACAGGCTGCAAAAATATAAAAGTGAGGAAAACTCACATATAGAATACAAGTCAGAGCAGACTGAAAGATCTAAACCCAGGGGGTTGAGGTGTTGAGTATGTTTCCCAAAGATGCAAGTGCCTGTGAGGACCCTAAAGCTGTTTGTGGGTGACTGAGGGGTCCCTGCTATCACTCAGAGTCACGTGGGACCAAGGATGCTGGATCCTTGAGGTCTTTATGGAAAGGGGAAAATACAGATGGGTACTTGCCTGTGGTCCAGCGGCTAAGACACAGCACTCCCAACGCAGGGGGCCCAGGTTCCATCCTTAGTCAGGGACCTAGACCCTGCAGGCTGCAACTAAGAGTTCTTGAGCTACAAGTAAGATGCCACATGCCATTAACTAAAGATCCTGTGGGCTGCAGCGGAGATCTGGTGTGCCACGGCCAAGGCCTGGCACAGCCAAACAAATAAATACAAAGTAAATAGACAAACAAATGCTAGGGATAAAAGCCACCTTGTGCTGTGCTTAGTCACTCAGTCATGTCCGACTCTTTGAGATCCCATGGACTGTAGCCCAGCGGACCCTTCTCTTCATGGGGATTCTCCAGGCAAGAATACTGGAGTGGGTTGCCATGCCCTCCTCCAGGGGATATTCCCAGCCCAGGGACTGAACCCAAGTCTTCCACGTTGCAGGCGGATTCTTTACCAGCTGAGCCACCAGGGAGGCCCCAAAGCCAACTTAGTCTCCTTAGGAAAAAGAAGAAGGATGCAGGTGACTGGTTACTGAGGCCAGCCAGCGTGTCTTCTCACCTTGTAATTTTGACGGCAGCAGCCAGACTGATGGTGTGTCAGCCTGCTTTCGTGGTCTAATCTATCCACTCATCTTTGTTGCTGTCTGTCTCCTTTACACGCACCAGGAAGGCACAAAGTCAGTGCCATTTGACTCCTGGCTAAACACTCTTGTACTCTGTGGGAAACCAGTTTCCCTTGCATATTATATGCCTTAAATTGTATTAAGTAACCCTGACATTTATTGCTCTCACTGGGTCAAAGCACCTGTGTAATAGAGAGGAGGTAAGAAAGAGTTCACTGTCTGTCTCTGTTTCACATACTAATTCTATGTAACAAACCACCCCAAAGCAAGTGCCTTAAAACAGCTATGATTACTTTATTTCTTCATGAGTTTGAGGACCGACTAGAAGCTCTGCTTCGGTCTGGCCTCCTTTGGGGGTGTTCCACGTGGCCGCATACAGGCAGGGGATTAACTGACTGGCAGATTTAAGAAGACCTCTCTCGCATATCTGGGGTCTGGGTGCAGATTGTTGGCAGGAATGCCCTTCTGCATGGCTCGGTTCTCTCTCTCTCCCCTTTTCTCTCTCTCTGGTGTCTCATCCTCCAGGGCTTCTCCATGTCTCTATGTCTCATCCTCTGGGGTTTCTCTGCAGCACAGTAGCTTACAGCATGGCAGCTGGGTTCCCAGGATGCGAAGGGAGAAGCTGCCAGGACAAGGCTCAGCCTAAAACTGGCCCCGTGTAACTTTTGTCACTTTTGATTGGTTAGAATAAGTCATGGGGTGATCTCAGACCAAGGGAAATGGAAGTTGTTCTCATTTCTTGTTGAAAGTGAAATTAAAAGTTTCTTGTTGAGAAGAGAAACTAATGATTTATGGCCATTTTTGGAAATCCAGAACAGAGGGAATATATGTACATGTATGGCAGATTCACTTTGCTGTGCAACAGAAAATAACACAACATTGTAAAGCAACTATGCTCCAGCAAAAAGAGTTACTGATTGTCAGCCAAGGGGAGAGAAATACATTATCGCTTATCCTGTAGGTTGTTGTGAGGTTTAAATGAGGTAACTGCAAACATAGCATTTAGGGCAGGTAGATAAACAGCTATAATTCTTCTGCCTGATTTAAGGATCCATTCTCATGGGTAGGGACAGTGGTCACAAAACTGTAATTCAGGGATCGGGCTTCTGGTCGACTGTGGTTTAGTTATTCCCAAACAGGAATTAAATGAGATGGTATACGTGAACTACTTAGAAGAGTCAGTGTCTAGGATGTGGTAATCACTCAATAAATGTAAGCTAGTACTATTATCACTATCAGTACTGAGGGGCAATGATTCCTAAAAACAAAACAACATCTCCAAGATTATAGGCAACCCACCTTCCTGATTATGAACATCCTTCCTTTCATTTGAGTTACTTTTAACCTTTGTGTAACAGAATTTTAGAGATGCTTACAATCTCAGAGGTTTAGATCAGAAAGAAATTTAAAGCCAAGTTTTTCCAGGTGACTTGTCCACCTCACATAGCTAATTAGAGGATTACTTCCAAATTTCAAGACTCCCAAGCTTCTAGCCAAGGGCTCTCTTCATTGCATCCTTAAGTGTAGATGTTCAAACTCATTTGCTTTAAAAATAAGAGCTAGGACTACAAAGCTGTATTTGGCAAGTATAACACATTAAAATAAGTAGTTTGGTTTTATACATCAGCATGTTCTTTGGAGGAGAGAAGAAAAAATTGGAAAGATAGAGGACGGGGCAAGGACAGAAAGAGATGATAGATACACCCAGAAGAACAGGAAAGAGGGTTAAAAGATTAAAGATGATTTGTCTGATGACTTTTATGAGTACTAAATGCTGAAAAGCTGTCGGGCAAGAATTGGTTCTGCTCTCTGCCCCCAGAGTCCTGCCCCCTCATCTGGCAGCAGCACCCTCACCACCTTTGTTTGAAAATGCCCTCCTCAACTCCAACCTACTAGTTCTGATGGTTCTGACAGTCACATCACCTTACTTTCGTGGCCATGAAGATTGGTTAGGTGGGGACCAGTTAGAGTGCTTTTCCAGGCTCGATAGAGCCTATACATTTCCAGGCTCTGTAGAGCAGAGCAAGAAAAGCACCTTGATTAAGGCTGGCTTGCTTCCAACCACTTTTTAGTAAAATCTGCCATAGCCATGTCTACTTTCCTTGGTCGTGTCCTCTATCTTCATACATCCTACTGCTCTTTTCTTTGTTACTCATTTATTAAATTTTTATTGACCCTTTGCTAAGCACCTGGCATCATAATACAGTCATAGTCCTTTCATTCATGGACCCTACAGTCTGCTGAATATAGACACGCATGACAGACAAAAAGTTTACAAAAACACGATTATGATTTGTGATAAGAGCACTGTTGTAGGCTGAATGCTGCTGCTGCTGCTGCAAGTTGCTTCAGTCGTGTCCGATTCTGTGTGACCCCATAGATGGCAGCCCATCAAGCTCCCCCGTCCCTGGAATTCTCCAGGCAACAACACTGGAGTGGGTTGCCATTTCCTTCTCCAATGCATGAAAGTGAAAAGTGAAAGTGAAGCCGCTCAGTCGTGTCCGATTCTTCGTGACCCCATGGACTGCAGCCTACCAGGCTCCTCCGCCCATGGGATTTTCCAGGCAAGAGTACTGGAGTGGGTTGCAATTGCCTTCTCTGTGTAGGCTGAATAAAGTCCCTCAAAGATGTCTATGTCCTAATCCTCAGAACCTGTGAAGTTAGCACCCCATGTGTTACCTTCCATGGCAAAAGGGACTTTGCAATTGTGATTAGTTAAGCCTCTCCTGATGGGGAGATTATCCTGGATTATCTGGGGGAGCCCAATGTCATCACCAGGGTCCTTATAAGAGGGAGGCAGGAGGGTTAGACTCAGAGAAGGTGATGTGATGATGGACGCATAAACAGAGATTAGAGGATGCTCTGCTGCTGGCTTTGATGATCGAAGTGGCCACAGGCCAAGGAAAGCAAGTGGTCTCTAGAAACTAGAAAATGGAAGAACACAGATTCTTCCCTGGAATCCCCAGAAGAAACACAACACTTCGCTTTTGGGAATTCTGACCTCCAGAACTGTAAGAGGACACATTTGTATTGTTTAATCACTAAGCTTGTGGTAATTGCTGGGAGTAGCAATAGGAAACTAACACAAGCTTCAAAGGAAAAAGGTGGATACATGAAAGAATGTGAGGGACCTTCCTAAGATCAGGGGGTCAGCGAAGACATTGGTGAAAAACCCATATTTTGGTTAAGAGCTCAAGGAAAAGAAGGAACCAGCCTTAGAAAGAGAGGAGGGGTGTTGGCTGCTGCATTCAGGAACACAAGGCCAGAAAAAGCCTTGAACTAGACAGGTCTGTCTGTTCTAACAGCTGAAAGGAGACTAGTGGGGCAGGATGACAGGAGAGGGGCATCAGATGACCTCGCTGGTCCCTAGAGATCCACACCTACTTACCAGAAGTTCCTTTCTTCCTCCTTCTTGACTTTCTAAGTCCTTCCCACCTTCTCTTCCAGCTCCATCTACATCCTTACCCCAAAGCCTTCCGTGATCTCAGCAGCTTTATTCATCTCCCTCTTTCATCCAAACTGTGCTTCCTCTTTCCAATTTAGGTCCTTGGACCTATGAGTACTGCCCCACCCCCACCCCCAGATTTATCCTTGGGGAAAGTATCTTCAAATTTTTCAAGGATGTTTTAGTTTTAAAGATAAGCATTAAGATAGAATAAGCTTGGGCTATTCTTTAGAAGCACCTGCTTGAGTTTCACTTTAAGATTTCAGAGCCTTCGCGGGGTCACTTGAAACCTAAATGATGTCCAGGCGAGCCATAGAAGCAAAGGTTTTGAAGAAGCTCGAGCAGAAGAGAGGAGGGAAATGAAATGATCAGAGGGTACACAGCATGTGAGATTGAGCAGCAGAAGCCAGCACCCTTCTGGCCTTATATGCAGCTTTGTTCTGTGGATTCTTTCCTTCTATGTTGGTGTTGTTGAGTTGCTAAGTTGATTGCAGCAAGCCAGGCTCCTCTGTCCCTCACTATCTCCTGGAGTTTGCTTAAATTCATGTGCACTGAGTTGGTAACACTATCTAACCATTTCATCCTCTGTTGCCCCCTTCTCTTCCTGCCTTTAATCTTTCCCAGCATCAGCGTCTTCTCCAGTGAGTCAGCTCTTTGCATCAGGTGGCCAAAGTATTGGAGCCTCAGCTTCAGCATCAGTCCTTCCAATGAATATTCTGGGGTGATTTCCTTAAGGATTGACTGGTTCGATCTCCTTGCAGTCTAAGGAACTCTTAAGGGTCTTCTCCAGCGCCTTCTCATAACACTTTATTATTAGTAGATCTTTTTCAGTTTTGCCTTCTCTGTTAATTTATTAGTCTGTTATGCGTCAATGGTTAAAAGTGAGATCATTGAAATCAAACACAGCGATGATGGCTGTGAACTCAATAGTAATGACTCAAATGATAATCTGTCATGCTCAAAATCAGAAGATTCGTATTGATAACAAGTAAATTAGTAAACATGCAAATATATTTTTCCATGATTGTGTCCAGTAGTACCCATCAATTTTAAGTAAAACATTGTCAATTATCACATTAAATTAATGCAATTTTAAATTTCTTTGGTCTTATATTTTTATTTGTATTTTAAAATTTTGTTTTGATTTTACCAAGAGAGATGTAAGTATAATAAGTTTATAATTAATTTCATGTTGTACAGATTGAATTTGCTGTACATTTCATATAGAATAATATTAAAATATAACTTGTCGACACTGGGGATCTGTGGAAAATATTTTTCCTTATAAGGAATCCATACCTTATTCAGTTTGAGAAACACTGATCTGTAATATTCATATTGTACAGTTTTTGAAATTCTAGTTCTTGAGTCGCTACTTCATCTATGTGAGTTTATACCTATTGCCTCAACAGAAAGGAGAGCTCACTCAGGGTGAATGAAGGATATATGTACGCGTTTTCTGAGAATCCACAGGTCCCCTGGCAGTGCTGGGCACACAGAAGATGCCCCCAAAATACTTGGGGAGTGTATTAATCATGTCTTTTTATTATCTGTTTCTGGTGCTCTGGGGCCTGCCTGACGGTGGAGGGACAGCCTCTCCCAGGGACCGCCAATCCCTGGAGCCAGCAAACAACTTGCCTTCACCATGCCTTCCGCGCGTAAGGTGAGCAGTGCAGAGCCCACCCCTGCTCTACGGCTGTTGTGCTCTGGACCACTCTCCACCTGCTCTCATCACCCCCAGGGCCAGGTGCAGACACTGAGGGACAGCCCCTACACCCCAGAGCCCGCTGAAAGTTTTGAAACTAGTCAGTCCTGACCTGCCTTGAGCGTTCCTTCCTGTGTAAACCACGATAAGGGAGATTGCCCACATTCTCCTCTTGTGCTTTCTGCCTCCTGACCGACCCTGATGCTTCCCCGTGTGCCCCTCACGTGGTGCTCCCTTCTCATGGGAACTGTAAGAAACTCTTCACGGGGGGCTTCCCAGGTGGTGCTAGTGGTAAAGAACCCACCTGCTCATGCAGGGGACGTAAGAGAGGTGGGTTCAATCCCTGGGTCAGGAAGATCTCCCGGAATAGGATATGATAACCCACTCCTGTATTCTTGCCCAGACAATCCCACAGACAGAGGAGGCGGGCGGGCTACAGCCTGTAGGGTCGCAAAGAGTCAGACATGCTGGAAGCAATTTAGCATGCACACGTTCAATGGCAGTGGGCTCCTACTCTCTTGGCCTTACCATATCTGGATTAAAAAAACCCTACATTTTAAAACAGAATACATATATAATCCCATTGTTCTTCGCTCTTTATACAAAAGTGTTGCAGTTTCTTCAGTCATCAAGAGAAAATCTCTTATTCCCTGTGTATTTATGTGTCTCCACTGTAGAATGTAATGCCCTTCAGGGCTAGGATTGAGTGTGGGTCTGGGCCGTCTGCACTTCCAGTGCAGAGTCTGTGACCACAGCAGGTTTTAAAAAAATTGATTTAATAATTTTATTATGATTATTTAATAATCACCTCAGAGGTTTACTTTACCATTCTATCCTCATAAGTGTCATGTTTTTGCTAACTCAGCTGATGAGCCCCAATTTGACAATGACCCTGTGTCCAAAACTCCTTGCCTAAAAGTGAATTCCTGTTTCACCCCAGGTCCCTTCTTCCCTCCGTCAGGCCCCATGTGTGTCTTATTTGGGTAGTCTGCTCTCAGGACTCAGCACAAGCCACGCCTCTTCCTGGAAGCCCACCTTGACCTCTCCCGCCCATCACAGCTCCCTCTTCTTTGGGTTCAAACACTCTTTGACTTATCTTCCCTTCATTACTCCCCACAAGCAGTGCTTGTTTTCATAGCAGGGTTTCCTCGAGTGTTTATTAATCACCAAACTGCTCTCTTCCTCTCCCTTTCCCTTCAACTGTTGCTGGCCAGGGCAACTCCATCCCACCCAGGGGCAGGGCTTGAAATGATGGAACCAGAGCTGTACAAGTGGAAAAAAACTGATTGCACAGGAAGTGGTTTACAGTTTTTATTGTCAACCGTTTCTCTCGTTAAAGAAGTGTCCCATAGCCTCCTCTGGTTGCTGAGAAGCCGCATTGATTTTTATTCACCTGGTCAGATTTCCGAATCCTCCTAGAGTTAACAGAGTTGGTTCACAGGATATTTGTCAGAAATAAGAGCCTCTCAAATCAAGATCTTTCTCTCCCCAGGCAATTCCATCCATGGCCCTCCAAGGTTTCGCATCAACGCTAAGCTCATCACCCTAGCAACCAGGAACTTCAGACTGTCCTCTGGATTCCACTGACATCTCCTACATTTGATAGGTGAAGGGTGATGAGCCTTGAGNCTAAGGTGGGGCCTTTAGAATTTGCATTTCTAACAAGTTTCCAGCTGACGCTAATTCTATTCTCTGGGAACCACACTTTGCAAACCAATCACTTTGCCACCCTCTCCTTCACTCCAACTTGCTTGGCTAATTGCTAAGCAGCTTTCTTGATTCAGCAAAGCTGAATTTTGCCTGATTTGACTTAGTCTTCCTCCTCCACCCTCAGAGGGTTTTAGCAGTCTCAGCATATCTGTTATTGTAGTTGCCACGTTATATGGAAATTATCTGTTTATGTATTTCCAAACCCCTTGAGGGCAGAGAGGTTAGTGCAGAACAAAGTATATGTTATTCATCTTTGTACAGTCATCTGGGGTGACTGTTGAAAACGGGATTCCTGGGCCCAGCCCACGAAGTTTCTAAATCAGTAGATCAGGGGAGGACCCAAGAAGCTGCCCTTTAAACAAACAGCTTGCATGATTCTGATGTGGTTGTGGAGGTGAGGTGGGGAGGCACTTTGAGAAACTGCCCTAGAACTTTGCATTACATTTGGCACTAAGTGCCCAATAATTATTTCTTAACTGTATGTTATTGAGTTGAACTTTGGACTGAATGGTAACCCTCGCCCCAGTTCCCATGATGGCAGGTTTTTTTGTGCTCATCCCTCCAAAACCTAAGATATCCATCCCCTCCAAATCATTCCTTGCTAATCAGAACTTTCATTCATATACTACATATATAACTAAGTGATTGCAGTTAGTGAGTGAGTCAGCTTGGAAGCATAAACAATTTTTGTGGATGGTATCTTTTCGAAAAATATTAAAGTGTAACTTACATAGAGAAAAGGCACAAATCTTGTCAGCCCTAGGTAAGCACCCCTCAGATCGCAATGTGGAACATTTCCAGCCCCTAGCAGATGCCCTCATGACTCCTTCTAGTCAATACATCTCAATGGTGATGCTGACTTCTATCACCATAGATTAGTTCTGCTCGTTCTTGAATTTCGTATAAACGAAATTATATAGAATGCACACTTCTGTACTTGGCTCTTTATGCTCCACATTCTGTATTTGAACTTTATTTATTTAAATAGTTTCTTTCATGGCTGTGCTGTATTCCATTCTTTAAAAAAAAAATAATTTGTGAAATTTATTTTTAAAAACATTAAAATTTTTATTGATGTAGAGTTGATTTTATGGGCTTCCTTGGTGGCTCAGAGGTTAAAGCGTCTGCCTGCAATGCGGGAGACCTGGGTTCGATCCCT